>NSJW01000226.1:0-60174 GCA_019955255.1 Castanospermum australe | reverse complement strand
TCCAGAACATCAGGCCTTCTAGTCTATGAATGTGAGTTGCTAGCAGTCATTCATGTAGTCCAGAAATGGGGTGCTTATATGTCCCATGCTCATTTTGGTCGTCAAGGACTGGACCAACAGAGCTTAAATACCTCCTAGAATAGTTATTTGAGCACTGTCTTTCAACAGACTTGGGGCCAAGCTTATGGGATTCGACTTTGAAAATTTAGTATAAGGAAAGCTCCTCCAATCTCGTAGCCGATGCTCTGTCTCGCAAGCCTAATGCAGAGCTGCTTACTATGTTTTTTGCAATATAGATGACGACTTCTTTTCCAGTATTAAGGACTCTTGGTCCTCAAACCCCACTCTTCAACAGCTTATTCGTGACCTTGAATTTGACCCTAAGAGCCATTCCAAATTCGCTTGGTGCTGAGGTGAATTTCGACGTTTGGGGAAGTTAGTGGTAGTGCATCACCCTTCTTGCGCCATAAGATCTCCATTGTGCACAATTTTCCTTTTTTGGTGAGGCACTCTGGTCATGATGCCATAACTGCCAGAGTTAAGTCTCTATTTTTTGGAAAGGAATGGGTAAGGATATTTAGACATACGTTCGCAACTGCGACATTTGCTAGCATTGCAAACCTGAGTTAGCTACCTCTCCTGGTCTTCTCCAACCTTTGCCCTCCCTACTAGAGTATGGAAGATTATCAGTCTTGATTTCATTGAAGGGCTGCCCCCCTCTAATTGGGAAACAACTCATCCTGGTGATGTGACCGTTGAGTAGAGCTACCCATTTCCTTGCCCTTTCTCATCCATATACAGCCTCCAATGGGCTAAGTTGTACTTGGATCAAATCTTCAAACTTCATGGTCTTCCTCATTCAATTACAAGTGATATGGACCTTATTTTTGTGAGTAAATTTTGGTCGGACTTGTTCAATTTCAAGGGGTCAATCTCAACAAAATCTACTGTTGTTTATTATTTGTGTACTCTCATCCTCAATCGGATGGCCAGACAGAGAATGTAAAAAAATTCTTGGAAAACTTACCTTTGCTGCATGTGTTTGGATTAAGCCGAGATCTTGGTCAAAATGGCTGCCACTAGCTAAATGGTGGTATATTACAACTTTTCACTTTGCAGCTCAGACAACGCCGTATGAGATTTTCTATGGCCAACCTCCACTTAATACATCTACCCTATCTACCTGGTGAATCATCTGTCCTGAAGTGGACCGCAACTTACAAAAATGTTACTTTGAAATAATATCAATACTGAATTACATATGTACTTCTGACAATGATGTGTGATAAATTCTCAGACTAACTGTATTTATATGTGTGATAAATGATATCATTATCTCCAACTAGCTACAACATTCTCAAATTTAATATCTATTGGCAGGTTTATTTTATGTTTATGAGATTTTTTATTGTCTTGATGGTGATTGTATACTTAGGAGATGTAAGATGACAATTATGTTTTAAATACAAAGTTTTCAGCTTCTAGAATTTAAACATGGCTCGCAAAGTAAACTTGGTTGAACAAATTAATGATACAAAAGAGTCATAGAGGCTGTCAATCAGAATTACAAGTCTATGGTATATGATGAAATCCCATAAGTTAACTCTATGGAAATGATATTAATGGATGAGAAGGTAAATATTGATTTGTAAAGGTATTTAAAATAATATAAAATACAATTCATTCAATGTTGAATATCTATTTATTTATTTATTCATTTTTGTTTAGGGAAGTAAAAACTCAAGCCACTATTAAATCTATGAATGGTGACAAGTTTAGCCTTCTCCATAAAGAGGGTAGCACTTACATACTCCAAAATTTTGAAGTAGATACAGACAATGGAGAATATAAAGTGTCACAACATCCATACAACCTAATTTTCATGAAGGGAACCAGTGTACAAGAACGTGAACTACCTTAAGTTCTAAAATATGTTTATCAATTCAGTAGCTTTGAAGATATGATATCATATCTGGCCATGCTATTCCTCCAATGTGTTAGTAGGTTCTTATTTTCACAATGTAACCTATAGAAAATAATTTGATATGATCCTCATTACTAACTTTTAGTGTATAGATGTTATCAGTGAATTTGTTGATATTGAATGAAATGAAGATCACAAAGTGCACAACCAAAACACCAAAAAGCTGGTCATTCTTCGGCAGGACAAAAAGTAAATAAATAATAAGTCCTTTCTTTCTCACATTTAGTCTATTTTTCGTTTCTTTCGAAAAAATAGTAAATAAAAAATTACTGTTTGCTATAATATAGGACCAATACATTGAACTGTACTTTGTGGGATAAATATGCAAATCAGTTATTGAGCTATTTCGCAAAATTGTTCATCTAGACCAATTTTTCTGCTGCTAACACTTGCCAAAATCAAATATTCAAAAGGTTATGCAGTTTTTACTTGATTGAATGATTTGACACTAGATAGTTGTTTAGCTATTACTTTATATATATATATATATATATATATATATATATATATATATATATATATATATATATATATATATATATTGCAACTTTCACAAGAAAATATCCAATAAGCATACAAAACTCAATGTATGCTTCAAAACTTCTTATCAATGATGAAATTGATGAATTTCAGCAATACAGAAACATGTATATATTAAATCCATTCAAATTAATTGCTTGCATATTGTTTATAAAGGTGTGGACATTTAATTTAGGACATTGTTACTCTTTATAACTTGGATGTTTCAAATGACATATATCATCAAAGATTGACTTAGTTGGCTTCATTATCTCAGTTATCTGTTGAAGACAAATTTCTCAAAGGTCATGTTAAATCACTTTTAGAAATCAAAGCACTCAAAGAGGTATTAACAACTCTTTTAAATACTTATAAGTACAAACATGTTATTTTTAAATAGATATTCTTCCCAACCAATAACTTACAAATTATAACATTGATTTTTTCTTCCACATTTAGGAATGTTTGTGTATAACAGTTGCAAAAATTGAGAAACTCTTTGCTGGAAATTGTTGGTGCTATCAAGGTTGTTCCAAGTGTGGTAAGAAAACAAAAAAATTTTTACCATCCCCAACATACATTTTCAAGCTGGCAGTAAAGTGGATTCTGTTTCAATTCCAAGGTGTAGCTGTACTTCTAAAGCTAATGTTTTGCGAGATATGACATTTATCCTCTTTCATATATACGAGACTAATTACTTGATATCTTTAATTAATAGATTCAGAGGATTGAGGTTAAAGTCTCCCAAAATAAAGAAAGTGCAAAATTCATCTTATGGGACCAAGAATCTATCCAACTATTACATCAAACTACTACTAAACTTAGACAAGAAACAGATAACTGTATATACTCAATTATTTAACTTTACACTTTGTGATAAGACTTGCATTAAAATAATTTGAAATTTACGTTCACGGGAAGGTGATTGTGATCCTAATTCGATTCCTGAAGCAATTGATGCTATTGTGGGAAAAACATTTGCATTTAAATCAAAGAGCAATCAAATTTCGTACATTATACTCTCAACCAAGTTAGTGAGGATGCATCAATCATTGAATCTATTCCGGAAAAGCTTAGCAATTCTCATATATATCTCATAAACGTATATATTACATCCATTAATTAAACAACATGAAATTTTAATCAATATTTTCCACACATAGGATCAATCCATAGATGACAAGGGTAAATCTATTACTTCATCATCAAAGGAGGTTGTTTTCTTTGAAACAATAAGTTTGAAACACAAACAACTCCTTTACTAATAGTAGATGTTTTGTATCGTCTTGCTTATATATATTATATTATATATATTGAATTTTACAGCAATCTCTATCTGCAACAGCAGACTATGATCCTGATTCTATAGGTTATATAACTCCTGCAAAGAGAGTCCATTATGATGTACAGTTTGATGATAGCATGTCTCAGGAACTAAGCTTACAATTATCTACTACCAAGTTCATAAAACACTTTAAGATTAATTGAAACAAATGAATGGATTCCTATACAGGATATCATCTTTTGAGAATAGATTGTCTTGCTTTTGTCTCCTAATTAGCATCTTTTGTTTAAATATGTATGTAAAAGTTATGGGTGCTAACTGCTAATCTGTATATTTGGATCTGATATGATATTTTGTTGATTACTTATACAAAGCTTTTCTACTCCTTCTCCCAAATAAAATACTATTACTCATGCACTTATCTTTTTTTTTTTAATAGTACTTTTAATAGTTTGTGAATTCATTGACTATTCAGATATAAAATAAAAAAAATACATAGAAGTATATATTCATACAGATGTTGAAATAAGCATATGTTTCTTTCAATTTTTGTTGCTCTTAATTATGAGTTGCCCAATTACTTCAACAATAGAGTTCCACATTGCTAGAGTTTGAATTTTGGTTGGCTTTGTACGTTACACAACTAAAATTAACATTTAAATATGAAATACATAATCTATACATAAGTAGGCTTAAATCAAAATTAAAATTATTATTTTCATTTTAATTTAATGACTCAAAATAATTTAGTTTAATGAAATACAAATTTATATTATAAAAGTTGAGAAAATAATGAAATATATTCCAATAAGAAAAATAATATGCACATAAGTAGGCTTAAAGATTAATTATTTTTATTTTAAGTGTTTAGTGTCAGGCCCCAAATTGGGGGCCATGACTGGAGCATAGGATAAATGATCTAATCTAGCAAGCTTGGCGAAATTCACAATCATAGATATTTAAATATATCAATTCTACTAAAAATTTGGCAAAATCTCTCCTAAAGTTGGAATATCCAAAAAATACAAAACCCTACTTAAATAATCATATCCACACACAATTGGATTTCCAATATGCAAAACATCTACGTAATGCAATCACGATACATAGATATATACATATATACACAAAACTCTTAAAACTCATATTAATCACTAACACAACGGAAGCTAGATCCTACTTATAGGTAAATGGAGCACATTTAAAGTTTTAATACACAGACAAAACATAATCAAATAAACACAAGGAGGTGCCCATATGGTCGAAATGTCGAGCTATCCAATAGCAATCTCCTAATAGCTGGAGAATTTGCACTCAGATCAGAAATGCTATCTGAAAAAGGTTAGAGCAACAGAGTAAGTCACAAGACTCAGTGAGAGACAATATATACTACAACAAACTAGGGAACAAGAATAAGTCTTAACAAAAATTATCTTCATATACGAAACTCAAAATTAATATAACTTTCCAAGTACAGCAAAGTAATTTCAAATCTACAGCCAAATACATTAGAAATTCATCGATATAAGTATCAAACCTTTCAAACCAAACTATCCAAGTATCCAAACTTTATCCAAATCAACAAGAGGGGAGGTCTCAAATCCAAATTGAATCCGTCAAATCCAAACAAGCATATGCCCACCCACCTAGGACCAAAACAAAACTGAGCGTGATGGCCTTACACCTCGAGCTATTACCACCCCTACTAGATAGGGTATCAAGATCTGGTGCACCAAGACTAATGCCTATTGCCGTCAGCTGCAATGTCTACCAAATATTCCTCCCAACAAAACATACTTTCTATAATCCAAATGCGCAAGCCATTTTTCTAAAATATTCCTTATCAGGAAAATTTCCAAGAATACTTGTCCCAATGTTTTACAAGGTGAATACCATAAATGTACTCATATAAGCTTGTTAAAAATATCAAAATGACATGACGATTTATATTTCTAAACTTTCATGTGTATAATATTGAAGATCCTCATATAGAAAACATGTTTAAGGCTGAAAAATGAGTTATAAAGTATATTGTCTACTCACAACACAAGCAAAAGCGAATGGGATTAAGTCGGAATGGTTCCGACACCTCCGGATGTGACAGAACAATCCTCCAAAGGATCTAAGACCACAAACAAGATACCCATACCAAGAATCAAAGGTTAGAACCAAAGGATAGCCAAACATTAGCTCTATTGAAGAAAACCCCAAATCAAACCCGTGGTTCTAATACTAAACAATGTCAAATCCAAATAATCATTTCGAAATCTACCCAAATATATAAAATAGGAGGCGTTGTGAGCCTTAAGATTACCTTTAGGAGCCAAGAAAATGGAAAGGAGTGAGTGGGTAGCTTAGGTCTCTTCCAAACCGTAGCTTTCACACCCAAAAACAGAACTCTGATAGCAAAATCTCATACGAGAACAAGTCGTCTGCATCAACAATGTAGAACAGCAGGTTTAGGCATGCAAGATCATTGTGGAACAAGGGAACGAAGGGAAAAGGAGGAACGAAGGTTCTAGAATGGAGGCTGTCGACGATAAACAGGAATAAGGGCTTCTAGAGGTGTTGGTTGACTATATGGGGGCTTGACTTCTCTAATACTCGACTTATTTATTTTAATTTCATTGACTTTAAAATGTAAACGTAAATAAGGAAATATTTCCCTTTTGGATTTAAATAAAATATCAGAAAAATTAAAATCATTAAGAATAAAAAGTCAAAACTCAAGTTCTAATGAAAATTTTTTTAAATCCCGACTTTTTAAACCTTTGGCCTTCAAAACGAATGTGTTAAAGGTTCCCTAAAATTTATTAAAAATCACTCTTCAATTTTATAATATCCAAGGGTCAATTACTTAGAGTTTTGGTTTCAAGAAAATATATATTTTATATAACCTTCCAGAGAGGGGTCTATTCTAAACTTAGAAAATTTTCAAAATTTGAAATGACAGGCGGTCATTAATTATATCAAAAAGGGCTTCGAATATATTTTAATAGGGTGAATCAGTTGGGTGAAGCTCATAACTAAAATAAATTGGCTCAGAAGGTCAATCCAAAGGGCTCAAGCAACACATTAACCACTTGCCCTACTAAATTAACCTCTTATTTATACATCGTTAACCACTTGCTGTGCCTTCAACACATTAACCATTTGTCAAACTAAATTAACCTCATATTCACACATGGTTAACCAGTTGTGCTGCACCTTCAGCACATTAACAACTTATTTATACATAGTTAACCACTTGTGTTACACCTTCAACATATGGCAATCTCAAAATATGGTGGGGCTATTACATTATTCCCCCTTTAAGAAATTCAGTCCTCGAATTTTAGGAAAGATTCATACCTTAAGTAGCTTCTTCTCCCAATTCATTATTCTACAATAACTTCATTGAGGCTATTTTCTTTGAATGAAGTTTCTTTACTTGTCAATCCAAAATGGCCATTAACTTTTCTTCATATGACAAATCCTTATCCAATTGAACGACTTGTGGCATAAGTACATGAGGTGGATTAGGTAAGTATTTGCACAATATGGAGACTTGAAACACTAGATGTGCCATAGAAAGCTCGGGTGGTAACACTAAACAGTAAGCCACTTCTTCAACTTGCTCAAGAATATCAAATAGACCGATATACCATGAACTTTTCCCTTCTTTCCAAATCTCATTACTCCCTTCATTGGAGAAACTCAAAGGAACACATGGTCACTAACTGCAAACTCCAAATCTCGACGTCTATGATCGACATAGGTTTTTGTCTACTTTGGGCAGATAGTAACATTTCCTTAATCAAGTGGACATTGTCCAAGGAATCTTGTACCAAGTATGGTCTCAAAAACTTTGCCTCATCGACTTCAAACCATGCAATTGGAGATCTACATAGCTGCCCATACAATGCCTTAAAAGGTGCCATTTGAACACTAGCTTGGTAACTATTATTGTATACAAACTCCATTAAAGGTAAATAATGGCTCCATTTACCCTAAAAGTCCAATACACACAAATGCTACATGTCCTCCAAGATCTGAATTGTCCTCTTAGATTATCCATATGTTTAACGATGAAAAGTTGTACTAAGATCCAAGCGAATTCCTAAAGTGTCATGAAAAGCCCTTTAAAACCAAGAGGTGAATTGCAGTCCATGGTTCGAGATGACAGACATTGGAACTCCATGCAATCAAATAATCCCATCTAGGTATAGTTGGACATATCAAGATACACCATAGATAGTCTTCACGGGAAGAAAATGTGCTGACTTTATTAACCAGTCAATAATCACCCAAATAGAATTAAAACCTTTCGAAGTGCAAGGTAATCCTATCACAAGGTCTATAGTAATCCTTTCCCACTTCCACTCAGGTATTTCAATTCGTTGATATAATGCAACCGGCCTTTAATGCTCAGCTTTAACTTGCTGACAAACAAAGCATCGAGAAACGAAATTGGCTATGTCTTTCTTCATGCCTCTCCACCAATATAATTGCTTTAAGTCTTGATACAGTTTTATCGAATCGGGGTGAATGGTGTATTTAGAAATATGGGCTTCTTCAAAAATCACTCCCTTCAAATTGTCGGCATCTAGCACACATACGGTTATCACATCGTAGTACCCCTTCATTGTCTATTTCAAATTCGGTTTTCTTGCCTATCTAAACATATTCTTTAAGCTTACACAGCCTTGGGTCCTTATCTTGACTAATCTTGATACGCTCAACTAAGGATGATTAGGCTTGCACATGTGCTAACAACAATCCTGATTTTCCAATCTCTAAATGCATTCCACCTTCCTCCAACTTATGAATTTCCTCAACCATGGGTCTCTTTACTATAGGTATGTGGGTCAAATTAACTTCCATTCACTTCTTACTCAAATCGTCCGCCACTACATTTGGCTTGCTCGGATGATATAAGATACCACAATCATAATCTTTAAGTAGCTCCATCCACCTTTGCTGCCTAAGATTTAAATCCTTTTGCTGAAATGCATATTTCAAACTTTTATGATCCGTATATATCTCACACAACTTACCATACTAATAATGCTTCCAAATTTTTAATGCAAAAACAACGGTTGTCATCTCCAAATCATCAATGGGGTGGTTTTGTTCGTGTCTCTTAAGCTATCTCTAGGTATAAGCAATAACACGACCATGCTGCATCAAAACACATACAAGTCCGCTCTGGAAGCATCACAATAACCTAGAAAACCTCTAGACCCTGAAGGTAAAACCAAAACTGGGGCTGAAGTCAAACATGTTTTAAGCTTATGAAATCTTTCCTCAAAAGCATTTGACCATTGAAATTTCACATTCTTCTAAGTCAATCGAATTAAAGGGGCTGAATCTTAGAAAAGTCTTAAACAAATTGATGATAATAACTAGCTAGTCCCAAGAAGCTACGAATCTCAGTTACTAAAGTAGGCCTTGGCCATTGTTGTATAGTCTCCACTTTCTTTGGGCCCACCATAATCCGATCCTTAGAAACAATGTATCCAAGGATGGCCATACTATCCAGCCAAAACTCACAATTAGAAAACTTTGCATACAATCAATGCTTCCTCAAAGTCTGCAAAACCATCCTTAATGTTGTTTATATTCTTCCCAACTCTTGGAAGTACACTAGAATATCATCTATAAAGACTATTACAAAGTGGTCCAAAAATGGCTTGAACACCCAAATCATCAAGTCCATAAAAGCAGTTGAAGCATTAGTCGACCTAAAAGACATTAATAAGAACTAATAATGCCATATCGAATTCGAAATGCGATCTATGGAATGTCCTCTCTTCTAATCCTTAGTTGATGATATCATGAATGAAGGTTAATCTTTAAGAAGTATTACATTATCAATTTGAGGTAAAGGATACTTATTACGTACTATCACCCAATTAAGCTACCTATAGTCTACACATAAAATAATAGATCCATCCTTCTTCTTCATAAAAAGCACAGGGGCACCCCACAGAGAAGTGCTCGGGCAAATAAAGCCCTTATCTAGCGAGTCTTGTAGTTGCTCCTTTAAATCCTTAAGTTCTACAGGTGCCATGCAATAAGGAGGTATAAATATAAGTTGGACGTTGGGAACTAAGTCGATGTAAAACTTATCGGGAAGCACATCTTAGAACTCATTAACTATGAGAACTCATCGAGAAATCCCTAACAACCTTTGCTTAACAAGCATTTAGCACCAAAAAAAGGATATCAAACTGATTGGGGTTAGACTACGATCACTATGAAAAAGAAATGATGCTTCATCCGAAACATCAAACCTTACCATATTTAGGTGGTAGTCAAGAGTCACATAACAAGATGCCAACCAATCCATTCCTAGGATCACAACAAAGTCTATCATATCCAACACTATCAAGTCTGCTAAGGTCTCTCTACCATTCACACTAATCAAACAAGACTGATATGCATGCTTAACAAGCAAGGACTCCCTACGAATATAGCAACTAAGAATGGATAGTCCAATAACACGATATGTCTATCAAATTGAGAAGCAAACTATAGAGATATATATGAATATGTAGAACCCTGATCAAATAAGACGTGTGCATCAAATGAACAAATTGAAATTATAACAATCACTACAACATTTGATGCCTAAGTATCCTATCTAGTCAAAGCATAAACACATGCTTGACCTCTCCTGGGCTAACCAAGTCCTCTATCTTCTTCACCTCTACCAACAAAACCAGAAACCTCTCTCATAAGCTGAGCAGTAGTAAAGGTAACTAGTTGAGTTGATCCCTGACCAAAGTGTCTTAGTAACTGAGGGCAATCCCTCACAAAGTGGCCCATCTTGCCATATTGAAAGCAAGCACTAGTATCCTTATGACATTGCCCAGAATGAGGTTTACCATAAAACCAATAAGTAGGTGCCACTCGAACAGACTGTCTAGAACTTAGATGACCCATCTATGGTGTGCCTCTAGATTTATGTCTCGGTGTTGTGACACTCATAGAAGAATGTTCTAAAGACACTGGCCTCAACTGTGGGACTCTCTGCAAATTCTAAAATCCAAGTCCTCTACTAAAACTAGCGCCACCACTAAAGGATCCCACTATCTTAGTCTTCTTACTTGATTCCTTGGATACACGCCTCTCTTACTCTTGCATCTCAATCATCCAAGCAACATCTATAGCCTCTACATAAGTCAATCTCTCAATTTAGGTTGATGAAACCTTAAATAAAGGATCAATTAACCCTTCAATAAATCTCTTTGTCCTCATACCCTCAGTGAGAACCAAGTGTGAAGCATACTGAGAAAGCTAGGCAAAACAAATGTCATACTTAGAAATAGTTATACTAGGGATTTAGATCAACCTCTCAAATTCCCTAGCCAAACCATCTCTAGTGCTTTGTGAAAGGAACCATGCCATGCACAAAGTAGTAAACTCATCCCAAGTCGAAGGAGCTGAAATTGTTAGTCTCCCTCTTAGAAGAGATTCATACCAAGACTATGGGACATCCTCAAGCTTGAATGTAGTAAACTCAACAGACCTCACACTAGAACAATCAAGAGCTCTTAAAACCTTATCCATGCCATCTATAAAACGCTAGGGGTCCTCTATCGCATGTGATCCCGAGAATGAAAGAGGCTTAAGCTTAAAAAACTTTGGAAGAGACACATTAGTACCAATCTCAGGCTGAATCATTGTCTCGAGTTGAACTGACTCTCCTTGCCTACCTTAACCAATAATTATCCCGGTTAATTGTTAATAGCTTGGTGAACTCCTTGTAACCTAACAACAACCTCTGCTATAGTACCCTTCTGAACATTAGGAGGTGGTGACACCTCCTCCCTTAAAGTCTGGGCCCTAGGCTTTCTAGTAGTCCTACCACAACCTCAGCCTCGGCTTGAACCTTGGCCTTGACCCCTACTCCTTACCACAAGAGAAGGTGGCCTATTAGATGCTACATTAGGAGCTTCAAGACCTACAACTTCTCAAGCTTGTGAACGAGTCCTACAAGAGATATTCATCTAGTAAAACAAGCAGATGGGATCAAAATACAAATAGAGTTCATGACAACAAATGTATACAAAGGACTAACTGATAACAAATGAATAATGATAACATCCTAACAGGCCTTTGGTGGAGTCTCAATCATGAATATGGCCAGTTTCATACTCATAATTGTGTCCTACTAAAGGACACTTGCCTCATTAACCAGAGGAAAACTTAAATGAATAGAAATTTCAAAAAAAATAAAAATTTTGATTGAACTTATTAAATTTATTCTTTCTTCCTAAAATTGTATATCTTATATAAAAGATGCAGTTCGGATTTTTTTTTCCCAGACTGCACGAAAACTTGATACTTTTAAGATATTTACTTAAACATATTTCTATTCTTATACTAGTGTATTAGTTTTTCTTTTTAACCTTTTTTTTATCAACTTTTATTTGGATACAGAGCCTTCTCACCAAAATTTTCCCTCTTAATCACTAAGCCTTTAGCGCTGACATTATGTTACGAAATGGCATTCTAGGTTGTTGTATTTTGATAATCTATTCGGATGAGTACAATTTGTTTTCGTTCCCATTTTTGTTTTCTACCTACTGGATTAAAAAAATTATGTTTATGGGTTTAAAGCATGATATGATTATACAATATGAGTATGCAAAATTTCTCCAACACACTTGCTTATAGGATCCATATCTGTGTACATGGTTTGATGCGCTTCACTTGCTAATAGGATCCAAAGTATTTGGTTGAGCCACCACCTCAATTATTTTTTATCTTTGCAATATATAGATAGCATTGGAGCTAAACTAAGGCATTAAGTTAGGGGATTACATCGTTAGACTTTAAAACTTGGGTGCCTTTTTCTTTATAGGTAAAGCCAATTTATAAGTGGAGTTGTTCTAGATGCTTAGTTTCATATACAGAAGTCTTTCAATTTGAGGGCAGTCTAGCTAGGCACAAGTTTGAGGAAAAAGTTGGTACGCTACGTCTATTTTGTTCCAGCCCTCCAAAGTCTCACCATGAAGCATGCTCCAAAGCCACAGTTGCCCCTTTGTTATAAATGATGGTTGTTTTTCTTGTACTGAGAAAAGTGATGGTGTTTCTTTGTATGATTGTTCTTGCATGTTGATAGTTGCTTGACTTTTTACTTTGATACCTAATTCATCCATGTACCTGCTTCAATGGGATAACATTTTTTTTAAAAGTCTCCAAATGGCTTAACATAGTCAAATCGAACAAGAGAATATTGTATGAAAAGTCCATGGATTTCAAAGAACAGGAGAGAGACAGTCGTTACAGTAAAGGTCTTGAATCAGTGGCAGAACTTAAATTAAAATTTTGGAGGGGCAAAAATATTAACTAACTTTTTTAATAAAAATATTATCTATTTCATACTTTGAGCAAGTTAATTTAGTAAAAATAACTAAACAAAAGTAATATTTGTATTTCACTTTAACATGCATTCAAATAAATGCTTTTCTTTTTACTCTTAAATAAATAGCCAATTTTAAAGAATTTTGGAGCTTCTTAACAAATTTATAATTTTTTGTTTCTATGAAAATGGAACTTAAGACTTTTATTTAAAAAATTCTTTTATTTTTTCTTTATATTTTGAATTTTATTATTTTTTAAATTTATATTTACAATAATCACAAAATTCTATGATAATAATTAATTTGATATACAAAAATTTTTCTAAAAAAAATTGAGGATGGAGTTTCTATTTAATTAAAAAGAAAAATATATTATAAATTGACAATTGAACTTTCTAAATAAATTTGAAAAATGACAATATCAAAAACAAAAACTTATAAGTTGGGTATTTATCTAATTGGATCATCAAAATTATTATGCATCTAATTGAATTATAATGAATTTGTTCCAATGTGAGAGGAAAAGATTAGAAAAACATTAGTATTCATTGCATATAGTTTATAAGAATTAATATATGGTTAATTTAGAAGTGAGATTTATTAGTTAAGCTTTGGAAAATGAAGTATGAGCTTGCCCGTGAACTGAATATGCTTTGTACATCTCAACTCTACATGAAAATTGTGAAAAGCTGACAAATGTGATTGTGAGATATCCCAAACTGCTTCCAATGGACAAAAACGATACTACAAGCAAACAACTTGGAACCAAAGTTTGCAAAAACCTTCCATAGCTGTAAAAAACATAAAAGTGCACATAAATTTTTGAAAAAGAAAGCTTAGAGTTTGCAACGGTCAAAAGGAAGATGTCTACATATACTCCACTCACTTGAAAATCCTAAGAGATGTGAATACCAATAGAACAATTGTGTTTTGTGCTTCCATTGGAGAATATTCATGTTCTGAGCTTAAATCAGCACATTTACTCTGTAAAAGAGTTACTTTTCATATCTTTTGTAAAGGTCCTACATGGTCGTTTGTGTCAGAACTTGGGAGGCTTGACAATACTTATTCTAGCTTAGAGAGGTTATGTGTGCGATCTTGGAAAGGGTAGACTTGAACAAAGAACACTTGAAAATAGTGAAAATCTCAACTATACTGAGGACTAAACGTAGGTTCCATTATTAAAGAACTAAACCAGTATATATCTGTTGTTCAAGTTTTACTACCTCTTATCTTTTATATTATCTTGCTTGATTGCAAGTTAATTGTTTGCTGCATGTGTTTTCCACTCTGAATGCACAATATTTTTGTATTTTGGATTTTGTGTTTGTACTAGGATAAGCTTGTTGTTCTTATTGTGTGAATAGTCTCATCTTTGTATTTGATCTTTACTATTTTAAATTTTACAGAAAGCTTATTTTGAATAGGAAATTATTCAGCCCCTTTCTCAAGTACTCTTTTACTATCATTTAAGTGTTTTTGGACTAAGAACATGTGTCTGTCTAATGACCAAAAAATCAAAACAAATGAACAAAAGACTTAAAAGTTTCAAGCATTGGACAAACACTTCATGCTTAGCATAAGAATGCCCAACATCCTTCAAGCTTGGGACCTTGACATCTTGTGGCTTGATAAGAACCAAGTAAAGAGTGCTCCACCAAAACTTAATGACCTTGAGTAACGAGTGCTGATTTTTATGCTTTCAAACAATTGATTATATACACTATAAAGTCCCACAATTACACCCAAAATTGTGGAATGTACAACAGGTTAATCAAATATAAGTTATGGTTTAGGATTACCTGGATAGAAGGAGGAAGACGAATTTGTTGAAGCCAAGTGCATTGAATTGTAGCCAAGTACAGATCAATGGGGAGAGAGAACTACCCTTATCCCCTTGAGGTTTGCTGTGTGTCAGTGTTAATAGGGCTACTGTTCACCCTTAGTAGTTAGTTGCAGGGCCTTTCCCCTTGGGCATACTAAATGGGCTAAGCCATAATTGGGCATACTAAATGAGCTAAGCCTACCCATTATGGCTTAGCCCACACAAAGCCTAATAATAAACAAAATCCATATATATGAGAGTGTTTAATGATATATGCCTAATATTAAAATTAATTAGTTATTTAGGCATAACAAAATTAACAATATGTTCTAGTATTTTGACATTTAATTAATCTAGGTCTTTATCAAATGTGCATTGATTTATGCTAGTTCACATAGAAAAAATCTTTTATTCTCCTACATGAACAGCATAAGTCAGACTATCTAGATTAATTAAACAAAATGTGACCACAATATAATGTCAAAATTGAGCTAACACTCTCAACCATTGGTCCTAAATGAGATTGCAAATACCTTAACAATACAGTAAATCATACCTGATAGGAGTACTAATATCATGCATGTAAGATACATCTCGATGACTTAAACAAAATGTGGAATACAAAATATTTGGAAAAGCACACCAAAAAGTGATCAATTGTGCAATTCCAAACAAAATGGCCTTAGCATCTACCCAAGATATTTACTGAGATTTAACAAATCTCAACACAACTAAATGAGACTAGGTCCCAAATATCTTTAACAATATGTCATAATAAATACATATAAAAGATTATGTAGCAGTAAACAATATCATATGACAGTGATAAATAGCAACAAAATTTATTTAACATCTTGAGACATGATAACCATATACAATGTTACTATAACAAAATAGAATCTCGTCAACCCAAGGCATCATAAGATCTCATAAGACCCATATAGGTTACATGATCTACAAAAGTCTTAACAATCAAATCTTTAGTTAGGGGATTTGCAATCATTAGTTCTATAGGCATAAGTTCAATATAAGCCTGAAACTTTTGAACCTTCTCTCTAACAAGCATACATTTGGTGTCGAAATTCTTAGACCATTTATTATTCTTGTTGTTCTGAGAGAAGCCTACTATTGTAGAGTTATCATAATAAGTATTAAGAGGCCTAGAGATACTCTCCACAATACCAAATTCTGAAATCAAATGTCTCAACCAAATTGCTTGGCGAGTGGCCCTATAACAAGCTATATACTCTAATTCCATAGTGGAAGTAGTTGTAGGTGTATGTTTGGCACTTTTCCAAGAAACAACTTCTCCTACCAATATAAAGATGTATCCCGATATGGATTTATGGTTATCAGGGTACCTATTATAATCAAAATCGGAATAGCTTGTCACCTCAAGGTGATTTGACCTCCTGTAAGTGAGCAAATAATCTTTGGTACCCTATAGATAACTCATAACTCGCTTTGCAGCTTAGCAATGACCCACATCAGGTTTGCTCAAGTATCTGTCAAGCACAATAATAGCATAAGCTATATCAGGTCGTGTACAAACTTGAGCAAACCAACAACGGAAGCATATGGGACCTTCTCTATATCTGCTCTTTCTTTATTATTTCGAGGACATTGGGTATTAGAAAGTCTCTCACCCTTTTGAATGGGTGCAATACAAGGATTACAAGATTTCATGTTAAACTTGTTCAAAATTCTTTCCACATAACCTTTCTAAGACAAACCAAGAATGTCACGTGATCTGTCTCAATGAATCTCTATATATGCCCAAAATAAAAGAAGCATCATTAAGTACTTTTATGTCAAAATGTGACATCAACATCTATTTAGTCTCATATAAGAAGCTTATATCATTACTGGCTAGAAGATTGTCATCAACATACAACACAAGAATAATAAATTTACTCCTACTATTCTTCTGATAAATGCACTGATCAATAACATTTTCTTTGAAACCAAGGGAGCAAACAATCTCATCAAATTTTAGATACCATTGTCTGGAAGCCTATTTTAACCCATAAATGGATCTTTTCAATTTGCACACCATGTGGTCCTTGCCAATTTTAGCAAAACCATAAGGCTGATTTATGTACACATCCTCATACAGATGACCATTCAAGAATGCTATGTTGGTATCCATTTGGTGAAACTCTAAGTCAAATGATCCACCAATGTCATTTTTTTTTCACAACATGTAAGGAATATTTAGTGGAAATAAGAGAAAACATCTCCTAGTAATCAATGTCTTCTCTCTAGTTATAACTTTTTACAACAAGTCTGGCCTTATATCTTTCTATTTCACCTCTAACATCATGTTTGGTTTTAAAGACCCATTTACAACTAACTGTTCTACAACTAGTAGGTAACTCTACTAACTCCCAAACATTATTCTTTCTCATAGGAGCCAATTCATCCTCTATAGTAACCAACCATTGCGAATTATGTGGACTGGAATGACCTCCTGAAAAAAGATAGGACTAGAGTTCTCAAAAGAATTAAACTCATGTACTTGCAAATAAATAAAATAATCTCTGAATCTTGTAAACTGAGTAGATTTAGGAATTCTCTTTAATCTTCTAGGTGGAGCTAAAACAACATCTCGATCCTGCTCATCATTTTCAACTTGTTGAGGAATGTCAGCATTAGTAACTAGATCAATTACATCATCATAGATCATAGGAGATGTCACAATCTTCTAAATAGGAACAACAGGTGTAGGAGTAACAACTCGCTACTCTCTAAAATCAACAACATATGGCCCTAGACTAGTACCATGCTCCAACTCACCCTCAAAATAAAATTGCCCGATCATATTCAATATCCCTAGTAGAGTGAGTCGGACAATAGAACCTGAATCCCTCTAGCAAATAAAATAATCATTAATGGTCTTGGGATCAAGTTTCCTTAACTGGAGATTATAGGGTCTCACCTCTACTTTACAACCCCAAACATGAAAGTACCTCAAACTAGGTTTTTTACTTGTCATAAGTTCATGAAGAGTCTTTGGCATAGATTTACTAGGCACATGGTTTAAAATATAAATGGCAATCCTTAGTGCATCTCCCCACAAAAACTCTAGTAAAGTAGAATGGCTGAGCATACACCTCACCATATCCATGAAGGTATGGTTTGGCCTCTCAGCAACTCCATTTTGTTGAAAAATACTAGGCATAGTATATTGTGCCTCAATACCATAGTCTTACAAGAACCTGGAAAAAGGTCAAGGATTTCTGTCAATTTCATCATACATACCATAGTATTCACCATCTCTGTCAAACTTCACACAGTTGACTTATTTACTAAATTTCAATTCACCAGCTGCCTTGAATAATTTAAAAGCATCCAAAGATTCAAATTTCTCCTGGAGCAAATCAACACAACCAAATCTAGAGAAATTGTCAATGAAGGTGATGAAATTCTTAAAACAACCCAAAGAAGTAGGAGTACTAGGCCCCACAAATATCTATATAAATCAACTATAAAACTCCCTCACTCTTGGTAATCTCACTCTTTCAAGCTCTAGCAGTAAGTTTTCCCATTATGCAATCAATACGGGTATCAAAATCCAAGAAATCCAAATTATGCAAAAGAGGCGGGTAGTTTATTGAGATATTTTCAACAATAATTATTAGAAAATCCTTCATTTTACTATGCAGTGCAGTTAGATGTAGAAGAACCAATAACCAACATCTTTTGGGCTGATGCAAGGATGATTATAGATTATGCCCATTTTGGTGATGTTGTCACTTTCGATACTACATATAGTACCAATAATGCCCATAGACCTCTTGCTATATTTGCAGGCTTTAATCATTTTAGAGGAGTTGTAGCTTTTGGAGCTGCAGTACTTTATGATGAGACAGCATAGTCATTTAAATGGTTATTTGAAACATTCTTGCAAGCACACAAGTAAAAGAATCCTCAAACTATGTTCACTGATCAAGATCATGCAATGGCTAAAGCTCTGAGTGAGGTAATGCCTGAAACATATCATGGACTATGCACTTTTCATTTGATGCAAAATGGCATAAAGCATCTTGGAAATATGAAGAAAAATGGGTCAAATTTTTTAAAAGATTTTAAGCATGCCTGTACCACTATGAGGAGGAAGTTGATTTTCAAATAGCATGGGATTAAATTGTTGAGAGACTTTAACCTTCAAGAAAACAAGTGGTTAATCAACTTGTATAAAATAAAACAGAAATGGGCAAAATGTTACATGAAAAATGCTTTCACTATAGGCATGCGGATCACACAATTTAGTGAAAGTTTAAATGCAGATTTGAAAAGTTGCTTGAAGCCAGACTTGGATATAGCTCAATTTTTTAAGCACTTCAAAAGGGTTGTTAGTGATAAACGATATAACGAGTTGCAATGTGAATTTGAATCTAGACAAAAATTACCAAGGTTAAAGATGGAGAGTTCACCATTGTTACAATAGGTTGCACAAATTTATACTCCTATGATTTTAGATATTTTCCAGAAGGAGTATGATTTGTTTTCAGCAGCATGGATAAAACATCAAAATGAAGGTGAGCCAGTTTCTGAGTATGTGTTTGGTATGGTCGACAGTGATGCCGAGTTTAAAGTCTCCTTTAATTCTTCTAATATAACAGTTTCATGTAGTTGCAAAATGTTTGAGACATTTGGCACCTTATGCTGTCATGCTTTAAAGATATTTGACAGAAAAGATATTAAATCAGTTCCTAACCAGTATATTTTAAAAAGATGGACAAGAGACTGCAAAAAATGGATTTGTGGAAGATACAAGAGGGAGGATTGTCCATGAAGATGGTAAGCTTGATAGCACACAACGCTATAGACAACTCTCTCCTAAATTGGCAAGGCTAGCAACTCAAGCTTCAGATTGTAAGGAAGCCTATGATTATTTAAACAAGGCCATAGATAGGTTGGGTAAGGAAGTTGAATCTATTTGTAAGAGAAATATGGGTTAAAAAAAAAAACATACGACCCATGCATGTTCCTCAACCTTAAATATAAGTGAAAGCATGGTGCATCGGAACCTTGATTTCCATAGAGTAAAAGGTCTGGAAAAAAAAGAGATGGTATGAAAAGAGGAAGGCGTCCAAAAAGTTGGGTTGAGAAGCAACCTATGAAGAAGAAAAAGAGCAAAATGAACAATGCTTCACAAAATCAAGCAACCCAAGGTATATCATGTCTTATACTAATATTTATCTAACTATGTCTCAATGTGCTAACTTGTGTAATTTTCTTTTTGTTGTATAGAAAAACCTAACTTCTGTTGGCATTCATGATGTTCCATGTTCACAAGAGAAATTTCATTTTAATGAGGTATAAATATATTAGTACTTTCAGATTTTTAAATTAAATTAGTTTTAAATAATATAGATATGTGAATATAATTTTGGATTTTACTTGTTGCAGGATGTTGGGTTAGAAAATTGGATGACTCATACTAATGGTTGTAGCTTCAAGTAGATTACTAATAGTAAGAAACTTATGCATTGAATTCAATATCAGATTTTAAGTGATCTTCATTTAACTCTTGATAGGTCATTGTTTATATTTTTTTGATATAGGAGCCACTTGATGAAGCTACTCATCCTTCATCTACTCAAGGGGTGAATGAGATTTTTCCTGATAAGATTTATGATGCAGTGAATCAAGTGTCAAGTTCTTTTAGTGATGTATCCAATTTTTCAAACCAGCATATACACTTTTCGAGTGCAGCAGCATATATGGTATGGCTGGAGCTTCTATGAATGCTACAGCATATGCTATTGTATTTGATCTTGTTTATGTTCTTCCTTTGATATTATTAACTATGCAGCAGATTTGAAAGTTTACTGCAATCAAGATATTCATTTTTTGGCCAAATATTGCAATTTATGGTTCACTTTATCCTTCATTGCTTGAATTTGCTGTGAAAAATGCCATCAGACTATCATAGCATTATTTGTTTATGCTTTGATATTTATGTTTCCAGTTTATGTTTTGTACGTGAATATCACTACAGCTACTTAAGGCCAAGCAAAGTCATAAGCCATATGTACAGTCAACTTAAACTTCTTCAAGACCAACTCTATAATATAACATACAATTTTTAATTTCTCATTACAAATTTCATTCATAGTCTGACTATAGTAAAATTGCTTTGATGGTAAGTACAATTACAACAGTAACTTGTAAGCTAAAAGAGCTTGCATTGCTGTTGGCTGCATCAAGAGCTTCATTTGTTTGATATTTTGATAGTTGAGATAATGAGGCCTTCAAAGTATTATTAGCCCTACTACACCATCATTTTGGTAAGGCTCCACAAGACCATTGCTGGGATTGAACTTACATGAGAATAGTGTCCTCCGAACTCTTAAGATATGTTTGGGAGTTTGAAGAAAATGGAAAGGAACGAGATTTAAAGAAAATGAAGGGAAAGGAAATGAAGGAAAATGGAAGGCAAATTAATAAATTATCTTTTCTTTGTTTGTATGTTTTAAATCTTTCAAAATCCTCCAAATTGAGATAACTTTAATATGTTCACAAAAATTATTAAGGAGGATTTTGGAGAAAAAATTAAAAATCCTCATTTCCATTCCTTTCTTTTATAAAACTTGCAAATAAGGAAGAGACTTATGATAAACCTCTCCCTTCCCTTATTTTTTCTTCTTAATCCCCCATCTAAACATAGCATAAAGGGATTACGTTGAGAGAATTCTAAAATGTTGGGTGGCTCCGCCTTATTAGCAGCCTTTTTCACTTACGAGTAGCTATCCACTTAGGCTATGTTTGGGAGTTTGGAAGAAATAGAAAAGAAAGAAATTTAAAGAAAATGAAGGGAAATGAAAGAAAGGAAAATGAAAGACAAATTAATAAATTATCCTTCCCTTGTTTGGATGTTTTAAATCCTCCAAAATTCTCCAAATTGGGAGAGCTTTAAAATATTCACAAAAATTATTAAGGCAGGGTTTTTGAGGATAACTTAAAAATCTTCATTTCCATCCCCTTCCTTTATAAAACTTTTGAATAAGGGAGAGGCTTATGATAAACTTCTGTCTTTCCTCATTTTCCCTTCTTAATCCTCTATCCAAACATAGCATTGGAGAAAGTGAATCTTTTGTCACTTGTCCCAACCATTTCATTCAATTTATTCTGTTCCCCTATAGAAGGAGCGGCAATTTTCCATTTGCTTTAAGTAGCATTTCTACGAATCTGCTGAGGCCTTGATTTTTTAGCACTGCCTTCCCCTTATCATTTTGACATATTACCTGAGGCCTTTTCTTCCAATATAAGCTTATGAAGGAACCCATTGAAGTCAGGATGATTATTGATCTCATTGCACAAAGTTGCCTCAGCTCCTATGAAATGATTTCCTCTTCAGAAAGTCCAAAATTACTTCAACTGAGTTTGTGTCTGCAATTTTCAAGCCTCTACCAATCTAAACTCAAACTAGAAAGAAACACATAACAGACTTCAGAAAACCCACAAACAAAGGTTGTCATTCCAAATAAAGACTGAAAAAAAAGATTACGCATATCCCCATCACACCATTCTTTCCTGATGGATATATAAAAGAAGATGAAATTTTAGAAAATGTTGGAGACCATTTGAGCTCGAGAAAGTTTAAAAGCTTACCTCATATCAGGCATAACCAAGTGTCGTCATTTTGTCTCCTTGTACCTGATTAAATAGAAAATCAAAAAAACCCCAAAAGTTTAAGTGCTTGTTTCTTTTCAAACAAAAGACCACAGCAACTAACGACAGCAAATTTGTCAAAAAAAAAATTTCTAAAAAATGACAAAACCTAGGTTCCAAAATTCGCTAATACGAGGTGCCGGCCAGGCTCTGACAGCACCAATCGTCTATTTTCAATACCAATCTGGCACCACAGCAGAAAACTACAAGCAAGAGGAAGAAGAGAAATTTGGGCAAAGGCGAAAGAAATAACCGTTTTTGGCGCACAAAAGTTTAAAGAGCAAGAGGAAGAAGAGCAATTTTGGTGATGGTGTTCTATTATGGGCCGTAGATGATGGTTTAATAAAATGGAAGGCTGGGATTTAACAAATAGGAGAGTATCTTGTTTCCTTTCATCAGGAGAGGATCTCAATCCATATATATACTAATATAAAGAAAATTTACTTTCTTTAGCCTCAAATTTTTAATTTTTCAAAAACCATTAATAACTAATTGAATAGAAATAGAATAAAGCATAAAATTGTAAACATAAACATGTTTTGAAAAATTACATTTTATAATTATAACTACTTTCAAATAAAAAGAGTTATCTTATTTTTACATACAAAATTACAATTGACTTTAAATATATTTTAATTTTTCACAAAATTATTTTTATTTAAATAATTAATTAATAATTATAATAAACTAATTTATAAAATAATTATATAAGTAGCCGTCCACCAAGAAATATCGTCTTAGAATAGGACAATTTTCTTATGTAAAAGTAAAAGTATAAAAATAAAATTAAATTTATCAATTGAAAAATTACCAGAAATTCCAACTAACATGTAAAAAAAATGTAAAACTTGAAAGCCTCTCCCTTTTTTCTCTCTCCCTTCTCCCTCACTAGACTGCCCCTCCTCTTTCTCCATCTCCTTTTCCCTTCCTCGGCCCCTTCTCCCATCCTCTCCCTTCTTAAGTGCTTTTATTTTTTTAAAATCAAGGCGGGAAGTTGCTCGTTCCACCTCTTTTTAATTTTTTTTAATGTCAGTTGAGAAGTCATTTAAGTTTGCAATTACTTCTTAATTGATAAATTTAATCTTTTTTACTCTTACATATGAAAGTTACTTTATTTTATGGTGACTTCTTTCTATAAAAATATAAAAGAAATGTAATAAAATAATATTGAATTGGGACGGCTTGTTACCATTACAAAAACAAATATATTTTAATACTTAAATTAACATGGAAGTAAAACCATAAATAAAAAAGTTTATCATTATTAATGAAAAAAACAAAGCCTAGGATGTATTGCTTTTAATGGTGACATAAGTCTTGACAAAGTATTTGACAAAAGCGTTTTCTAACAATAAATTTTTAAGAAGACCAATAACTTAAAATCTTTGTTATATATATGGTTGATCAAGTTTAAACTTTGATGGGATTGACCACCTAAATATTCTAACCTGTAAAATGAGTTAAAAAACTTTTAAAATAAATCATTTAAGTCCTTCTATAAATCAGGATAGACTTTAGACATTCTTTTTGCTTTTATTTCAATGACTTTGAGAAGTCCAAAGTCATCCTTGAATTAGCAAACTAAATTTAGGTTTTTTTTTTGTTGTTTCATGAGTCGTAATAAATGGATTATATATTAATTGTTTATACATGCGATTTTATTTTTATACATGAGAAAAACCAAAAAAGTAATTTTTGATATGTATATCTTAGCTCATATTTAATATGAATGTATATTATCGAGAATAATATTCATGTTTAATTGTTTTACAAGAAATTTTTCATGCATTTAATCTTATTGTTTTAAGTTTTCTAAAAAGCTCATTTTGGGTAGGATACAATTCAACCCCTTCTTAACTCTTGTTTTATTGTCATTTACGTGTTTTCGGACTAAGAACACATGTTTGTCTAATAACCAAAAAATCAAAATAAATGAACAAAAGACTTAAAAGCTTCAAGCATTGGAGAAACACTTCATGCTTGGCACAAGGATGTTGGAATTTTTCAATGTAAGCTACAATTAATTATGTTATTTTGAATTTGTGAAAATTGGGCTGATGAGTATAGGATTTTTCTCCTACATGTGGTATCGGAGCCACGTTATATGAGTACAGGGTCCAGATTTGTGATTTTAGAACATTTCTAATATATGATTTCAGAACCCAAATTTTTGTTAATTGGACATGAATATTTTTGTTACTTTTGGATTTTTTATTCCTTTCATGAACACTTTTGGCTTAAAATCGGAAAAAATTTTGTACAAATTGAAACCCAAATCTTTAGGGGTACTATAGATATCATTTAAAGGAATCCACATATGCCAAATTTTTGAAGATTTGAAGCACAAATCTTAGATAGTTTGACTTGTTTTTGAATGGGTGTGATTAGAAATCATCAAACCTTCAAAACCCATAAAGAAATTGTGTCAAAAATGGCATAAAAGTGCATCAAAATGAGTTCAAAAACTCAAAACGTAAATTGGGTTTGGAGTCAAAATTTTAGGTGAAATTTTGATGTTTTTTGGCATGATTTTGGTGAGGATTATGATTGAAATTGATCCGAGGTTGATTTTCCATTCAATTCACACAGAGATCACAAGAAAAACACATCAAAAATGCAAAATATGAAGCTTAATGTCGGGTTCCATGGAGGAACCCGACCTGGCACCAGGAACCCGACCTGTGTGCCAGGGACGGTTCGGCTGGAGGTTAAAGACAACCTCCAGCTAGGCAAAAGCAGCCCCACGTGCACCAGTGATGCGTTTGATAAGTTTTTCTAATTTTTTCACTGTGATAAATATTTATTTTTAAATATTCTTGATTATTTGATGTTTGTTGGTAATTTTCTCAAAATATTTTTGGACCAAAAATTACCTAAAATCAAGAAGGAATATTCTGAATTGAATGGTTATATTTACTCTCCTTAGTTGGCGTTGTAAAATTTTATACTCAGCATATTTATATGTCTGTTTGAATAGTAGAAGTGCAAAAATATTTTAGAATGCTATAAAATTTGTTTTTCATGATTAGTGAGGTGTTTATTTTAATTTCACGTTCGTTTTAGAATTTCATGATTATTTGGGTATATGCCTATTTAGATGATTTTCCCAATATATATTACTCTATTATCTAATATAATATACTGAAATTTCTTAACTTCGTTTGTGATAATGACAATGTGTACTCACCCTAAATCCATCTGTATTTTATGTACTCTCAGCTTTAATTTATATTATAATTAAAATTAAAGTGTATGTATTTAATGGACTGTACATAGCTATTGTATTTTGAAATGCAATTTTATGACCAGAAGATGCACATTGTTGAGTATATTATTTTGACTGGTTGATTTGTTTTATACATTTGGGCATATGGTTTTTCCCTGTATGATTAGTTTTAAGAATTTGCATAAATATTTATCACTAAAGTAGTTTGTTTATGTGAGTTTATTCAACTTATCATTATATGAGGGATGTGGTCTAATTATTGCATATAATTGCCACCCCAAAGGGGGCTATCGTGTGTTTTAATTGGACATTGTGTGGAGCATGTCGATATAAGTTTATTCCTGACTTTAAGGTTATCATCCCAAATGAGATTGTCGTAAATGTTAGGACTTTTCTTGTTGTTGGCTTCACATAGGAGACCATATATGATTTTGATACTCACCCCAAAGGAAAGTTGTGATTTTATATTTGGATTACCTGTTTTAGCGATAAGCTGTTTCAGTGCCTTATGGCTAATGTTTTGTATTCATTTTTCTAATTATTGCATACAATTACTACCCCAAAGGGGGTTATTGTGTACTGTAATTGGGAAGTGCATAAGGCATGTAAATGTGAGTTTTTTTCTAATATTTGAGATTATCATCTCAAATGAGATTTTCTTAAATGTTAGGAATTTCTTACTGTTAGCTTCACAGTTAGAACACTTACATATTTTGCATACCTACTCCAAAGGAGGGTGTGTGATTTATGTCTGAATTCTTGTTTTGGCTTATGCTCGGAGATTGATTCCCAAGTAAATAATGTTGAGCATTCTAAGTTGTTTATTTGCATAATCCTTTGTCAATAGCACTGCTCAAGTTGCATATATTTCACTAGATGAAATAGTAATATGTAAAAGCAAGATATTGAGTCTATATTCACCCGACTTGACACTTTATAACAATAGAGTTACCTTTTAATTATGAAAATGAGAATTTTTGGATGCTTATTATGGTTGTTGGGAGAAGTTTAATTTTTTAAGGATTTTGTTAAACATTATTTTGTTAGGTAATTTGTTACCTATTGTGATAAATTGAATGATTGTACATATCCTTGTAGCTCACAACACATCAAGCTTTTGCCTTGTTATTTGTTTGCAATAATAATTGCATTTATTATATGATTCTCGTTGAGGTCATTTGGATAAAGTGAATCTCTTTGATTTTGTGATACGATTAGGGTTATCATTGTCATAATTGTGAAGAATTTCGTGAAGTATGAACAAAGACATAGTGACTTCGGAAGTTTTTCACCCCAAAGGGGATAGATTTCTGACTTTTATTGTGTTCTTTGTATTAGTTATGATAATTTTGGAAATATGTTTGCCCAAAGATGACAATTTCTGATTTTGCTGTAGTCTAATATGTGAACTTCATGGTTAGAGACCTTTTGTTGCCTTGCCCAAAAGGGAGTATGTTGTGTCCTGATAATGTACTTATGAAACTCATGTTGATAAAGAGCTAATTGTTATAATGTTTTCATAAATTATAAGTTGGATTCACATTATAAAAGAAATTACATGTGTATTCAAGTTTTATATTTGGCCTTTGAGACTTGCATGTAAGAATTTTGTGAATTTCATATAATTTAGTGCTCCTTATTTTTCTCAATGGCTAATAATATTTAATGTATAAGATCAATATTGTTAATTTTGAAGTATTGATATTGTCTCTGACCTATTGGTTTGATTTGGTATATAGCCAAAATAGTGAAGCACTTACTATTGTTAACTTGGTGTGAAATAATTTTTCTAGTATTGACATTGTGATATTTTTCATTAGTTGAATTTTTTTTTTCTTATCATTTCTAATGGGGTGGAAAGATTAAAGATTATTGAACAAGTCTAAATGCACCTATATTTTCCTCTCTCAAGTAGCATATGTATAGCAATTTGTTGCTATTAATTTGATCCCATAACTTGTGATAAGATATAATGTTCAATCTTATTCTTTTTGTGAATTACCAAAACAGTAATTAATTATTTTATCTTATGGCCCATAAAGTGAGAGCCTAAACAATTTATTTGTGTGTTTGTTTCTCATTCTTTTAAGTCGTGGATAGTTAAATGAGTTTACTCTATATTGGTTTGATTGTTGAGCTTCCACTAATGTTTTTTTAAAATAAATGGTGCATAATATTTGATCGAACAAATTTCACTATATGTTTTATCCGACTTGTTATTCCTTTTGGAATTTTCTTCAATTTTGATTATATGAATTTCTCTCTAACATTGAAAAGGCTTAGAAACCATTGTTAATGTCAATTCTATTTGATAGAATTTTCATGAAAAGCATTGATATGCTCATGGTGGTTGACTTACATATTGATTGATACATGATGTTTGGTAACATGATCTATTAATTTAAAAGTTTGACATAAAACATGTCATATTGCTTTCTTTTCAGTTGGGGCATGTTATATAATATGGATCTTGACATTTGTGGGAGGAGTTTGACTCTAGTCATTGTTTCATGTCAACGATAATAGTGAAATAATTATTATGTGAATTTAACATCTTTTATGTATGGGTCTAGTTTTAAAAATATTTATAAGTTTCTGGATATTAAATCTCATATGAATGCCTTTGAAAACAACACAGAATGTTTTGAAGTATTCATATTCATATGTTTGAGATACTATTGTATGTATGTAATTATTCATGTGAAGGATAATATATTTTTTAAAACTTATTATCTTGGGGAGGATTTGATAAATCCTTGTGAACCACAATTTCTACATGTTAAATAAATACATACAAAATGACGAGAGTACACACCTGTATGTTTTGAAGTGGTTTTGAGTAGCTATCCTAATGCATAGTATTTATTGAAAATTTGTGGTTCTTAGCTATATGCATTTTGAAATAATATCTATGAAGTTGCTTGTGGGACTGATTGGACTGATTTGGCTACAGTATTGTTATTGAGAGCTTTTTAAGGTTGATCTCAATAAGGTTCATTATTGAATCATTTTCTTTTAGTAGTCACACAAGCAATTGATGTTATTTATATTTGGTAGTTACATATAACTTGTATGCATTATAATGTATTCCAAAGGCACGGAGATATATTTTTGTTTGGATCATTAAGAACTTTTGTAGTTGAGATACTGTTGTGTTTTTGTTTGGAGTTTTGTGGTCCCACAAAAGCAATATAGAAATTTTGTGAGTAAATCTCATTTATGATTTGACTTATAGATATGGCCATAAATTTTGGGATATGATGTGATAGATTATTAAATGATATTTAACCAAGCTTATTTGGTCGATTGCTTTGGAAGTATATCGAATATGTCCACATTTTATTGTTTCGTATATGCTTAATTAGTAGGAGTTGCATTGAAATAAATACAACGAGATCTTATTATTATGAACCACTCTTAATGCTCCATTGTGAATATTTGATACAAGATATTTCCTTTTAAAGTCTCAATTTGTGGTTTTTATGTCATATTGGAGTTGTTTTATATTTGAGATTTCCCATGAAAACTTCAATTTTAACATGATACCTTTTGATTTCGTCATCACTTTTATATGGTTATATCTATAATATGGGTATTTTACCATTATGTGTCTTGGAGACATGTTGGTTTCTTTATAACCCAATGGATTTCTCCAGTTTCTTTGAGGCATGTTGTAGAGAAGTTGAGCTCTTTTATGCTCATTCGATTATTGATGTTGTGTGCACACATTGACGAGCTTGGGTTCTGATGTTGGATCAAGTGTGTTGATACTCTCTCATCATAAACATCATGTTTGATATGTGAGGCAGATTATTGGATTTCTCTTGCTTATTTTGTACCAAATCATATTGAAGAGAAATCGGATTTCTCTTACTTATACAGTAATAAAGCATGTTGGAGAGAAATTAGATGATCGACAGGAAAAGAACACAAATTTTGGATTATGTTGTATGTTGTTTTTCTTGTTACAATACTACACTAAGATTCATGTCGATAGTATTGAATTATGTTTGTGACTGTGGAGAGGTCTTGTGTCGTTAAATGACAGAATGACTACCATGACTCGGCATGTCTTAAGATGTTGTTTATGGACAATATGTTTTGAAACCATGGCCACATACTAAATCTTTTGTAGTTTTTTTTAGCCTAAGAGTCGTTCTCAAAAATAAAATATTTTTAAAAAATTGTTGTTTGCCCAAGCGAAAGGATGTTGAAATTTTTCTATGTAAGTTACAATTAATTGTGTTTTATATTTGTGAAAATTGTCGTATTTTATATTTGTGAAAATTAGACTAATGATATGATCTGAGTTATAGACATATAATTATCGGCCTAATGTGATCCGATCCTTAATTTTGTATTGGGCTTGGACACCTTATACTGGTTAGTATGAATTGGTGAAGGTGTAGGTCCATACTAACAATTGGACTTTTAGTGTTTTACCATAATAGTAACTCTTGATGGGGAAGCCTATTAGAATTATACATATATGGTTGGGTCTCTTCTCTACTTCCTTAGAGATTTACATACATTGGTTGACCCCATTAATAGTCGCCTATTGTTAGAGAAAGTTAGAGAGAAGAACCTAGGCCAAGATGTTCACTTGAGCATTTGTCATGATCATTGAGTTCTTGGATTTCAGGTACGCTTCCGCTATGTGAATTATTGGTTTATAAATATGGTATGCTGTAATTCATATAATGCCTATTACTTATATTGAAATTTCTCCTACAAAGGATGCCCAATGTCCTTCAGGCTTAGGAACCTTGACATCTTGTGACTTGGTAGGAAACCAAGTAAAGAGTGCTTAACCAAAATTTTTATTAAGGAGCCCCAATGTAGGTAGTATCTTGAAAACTTCCCCTTGTAGCTAAATAAAAATTGTAATATAATGGTTTTTAAAGATTAAATAGCTTAAAAAATTGAATGCTAAAATTTTTACATAAAATAAAAAAAACTTAATTTTAAATAATAAATATAAAACCGTTTAAAGAGGGAGGCAAAAAAGTAAAATAATTTATAAAATTTATATTACAAAAGATATAAACATAAAAATTTTAAATTATTTTATTATTTTATTAATTTATTATTTTTATTATTATAAAAAAATAAAAATAATTTAAAAACCTACAATGGGAAGACGACTCCCGCATACAAAAGGTAAAATAATTAGAATATTCAAATTTTAAAATAAAAAGATAAAGTTGAATAAAAAGATGTATAACTGATAAGAAAGAAAAATCATTAAATCTTTGGAAAGAAATAATTACAAAATTTAAATTTTAAAAAATATATTAATAAGAGTTAAGTAGTTAAAATAAAAAATTTAAGAAAATTAAATATAAATTATTATAAATTTAAAATTAAAGTAGGAGCATGTCACGTTAGTGGCTTTTTTGGCATACAAGATGTTCACTCTTTATTTAATTTTTTTTATAATGGTTTTACGGAGGTTAATTTATAACTTTTAACATATCATACGAACTCCTCACCCGTAACCAACTCCTGGTTTAGTTTATACACTAAAAGCTTATTATAAGGCCAACAAATATTTGTAGCATGTAACTCCTAGTCCTCACCTCACTAAATAACTTAAAAAAAAAAAAAGAGTGGAACGATAGTAAACAAAAATAATTGAATCTATGGAGAATAATTGAGAAATATAACGTAATATTTAGTATATAAAATGATGATTATATGAAATTAGAATAAAATAAATAGAATAGTCAATCCTAATCTACAGTTTAGTAGCTTTTGAAATGGAATGTCTTTTTCAACCTACTCTATTGTTTTGTACATATATAGAATCACTGTAGAATATTGGAATTAAAGTTAATATAAATAATATAAAATACCTCTTATAAAAAAAAATCTTTTAAACATTAACAATAATGTTTAATTTTATTTTTTTATAATTTAATTAAAATAAATATTGTCATCTTTTAAAAGAATAATGTTATTACATTAAGTAAATTATTCACATTTATTGTTATATATAAATAAGTTTTTAAATCAAAGACAGACTATGTACATCAAGACTAAAAATTATATTGATAAACTAAAATATCATCAAGGTTAATAAGTAATCAAATACATAAAACTTGACCATAAAAAATTATACCATAAATTAAAATATAAGAAGGACAATATTTTATTATCTAACAAAAATATAAAAAAAATAATAACTGTAATTTTATAAAACTTTTTAAGGGTATATTAAGAATAAACAATTTTAATTTCATTTCATAGAGTATGAAATCTCAATTCTATCTTTCTAGGAGAGAATGGATTCTATGCTCCATTCCTACTTTTATATAATAGAGATTGGAATGGAATTATCATTTCATGATTTTTTTTTTGCAAACAAATATAGGAATGTCTTATTTCATAAAATGGACGTAAAATAAAATCATCATTTTTCCATACCAAACGTCATGTAAGAGTCGTACATTATATGGACAACTTGTATGATTTTATTTTTATATATTGCAATGAAGTTTAATATATAATTTATTTTAATGACTAGATAATTAATGTTATAAATAAATTTAATTATGTTCCAGAGGCACATAATATAAAATGTTATATCTTAGATGTTAGTTCAAAGAAATATATGGAGACTTTTTTATCTATATTATTATAAAGGAAATTCTCCTCTTTAATATTAAATTTTTATTTTTTAAAAAATTTATTAATAATTAATTAAATACAAATTAAAAAAAGAAAATGCTATTTTATACGAAAAAAATTTCGTAAAAATTCTACGAATAAGTTGGCGTCGTACGTGGCATACCGTATGACTCACTTCTTCTATGTTGGCCATCTACAGATTCTTTGAGCTGCCCCTCCCAATCACAAAAATATCTCTGCTCCCCGTGGCAGCTTTCTCTCCACTGGCTACCACAGTTGAGATTCAGTGAGCATGGCCTCCCCATCGCAGTTTCCTCTCCATTGGCAATTGTCAAAATTAATTGAGCAAGGCCCGTCCATCGGTGCTTCATCTCTATTACTAAGTGGCTTCAATAATTCAAGAGGGTGTGAATTGAATTATAAAAATTTTCGTAAATTTTTTTGCAAATCTTGTTTCAAGTTTCATATTAAAGCTGTAAACTCTTTTCAACTAAATAAATTAATGAGAACTTTAGTTTTCACATAAGTTTTTAATAGAGAATGAATAAAGAAGATAGTAATAACAAAGTAACAATCAAATAATGACTGAAAGTATTAAAGAGATAAGGGAAAAGAGAGATGCAAACTCGATTTATACTGGTTTAGCCATTCCTTGTGACCTACGTCCAAGTCCCCAAGTTTATTCACTTGAAAATTTCACCTATTTTCAAGCTTCAACTAGGTTCTTAATAAACCTTTATGGTAAGAGAGTACTCTTTTCACCTTGAGATCCTCTATTCTTTGTGTAAGAACCTCAAATAATTAGAAGAATTCTCCACCCTTTCTAAGAACAAAATTTATAAGATAAAAAAAATGGTTTAAACTATCTCGAAGAGCATATAAACAAATTGAAGTATTAGTGGGTATCAAAGATTTTCTCAATACAAGCTCAAAACTCAAAAAATGATGAGTAAATGCTCTCAATAAATGCTAATCAATTCCTCTAACCTTTTCTAGATATGCCTAAGTGAAGATATTTAAAGCCCAAACTAGAGGATTCTCCACCCTTTATAAGAACAAAATTTACAAGATAAAAAATGGTTTAAACTCTCTTAAAGAGCAGAAAAAAATTGAAGTATTAGGGAGTATCAAAGATTTTATCAATACAAGCTCAAAACTCAAAAAAGGATAAATAAATGCTCTCAATAAATGTTAATCAATTCTTTCAACCTCTTCTAGGTCCGCCCAAGTGAAGACATTTAAAACCCAGAGGTTAATATGACCATTGGAGGTGGTTGGGGTGGCATTTAATGCGAAAACTAATTGTTATTTTTCATTTTTGAAGCGTTGGTAATCGATTACACAAGCTTAATAATCGATTACTAAGGTATAACTAACTAAAAGTTATAGCCTGGTATCATAAGCTGGTAATAGATTACTAAAACTTTTTATCTAGAGCTAATAATTGATTACTACAAGGAGTAATCGATTACAGGCCTTTAAAATAGTGAAGAAACTTGGTGTTTGCCTAGAGAGGCAAGTATTGACTTTTTCTAAAGTCTGATAATTGATTATTATATATGGGTAACCGATTACTAGACTTTCGTGAGCTAGAATTTAAAAAAAATGAAGCAAGGTACATCGATTATTGGCCTTCTTTATTAAGCTTGGTAATCTATTACCAAATGGGGATAATCAATTACTGAATATGAAAAATGTCAATTTTTAACTTGCTAATAATTAGAAATTCATTCTAAAGTTTTCATAAGTATTTTCAATGCAATAGAGTTCAAAATCTTTAAAAATCAGTTTGAAAAATGGCCATTAATTACCTTGGTTTACTTAATGGTTAATTTGGACATACTTAATTGAAAATATTTTTGAGTAATGAGTTTAAGTAATGAGAAAAAAAATGATTACCCTTACAAAAAACCTAAGTCCTAGATGTAATCTATAAAATTTCTTGAACTTATTCTACCTGTACCCTCACGCTTGTAATCATCAAAACCCTTCAAATACATAAGCATCCAGACTCTCCATTGGCCATTGTTAAGATTCCCTAAGCTAGACCTCCATTGGAGCGACAGGGGCGGTAGTAGCATGTGGCTGGAGTGGCAGTGGCAGCGACAGCCTGCGTCTAGAGCAGCGTATGGAACGGCAGCGGCGGCCTGCGTCTGTAGGCGGCACGGCCTATGTGACGGTGGCCCAACGTCTGATTATGGGAGAGAGGCTCTTTGTGGGCGATGTTACTTTTATCAAATTTTTATTTTTATATTTTATTTCTTTTATCATTTATTAATTTTGGATCAGGATGCTATTTCCCTTCTTATAACGGCTACCTCATTCTTGTTATTTTGTAAAATTTTGTTTCATAAAAAATAGCAGCTCTAAAAAAGGAAAAGATAAAATTGTAAAGTAAATATATTTTTGGTAATTATATTCTATAATTAAAAATTTTTTTAAAATACAAAGAGTTACATTTTTGCTTTTTTCACAAAATTAAATTATTTTTATTTAACTAATTAATTTACAAAAAAAAGGGATAAAATTTTAACTACAACCATATTTTTGATAGTTATATTCTACAATTACTATTGGCTTTTAAATATAAAAATTTATTTTTTTATTTTTTCACAAAATTAAATTATTTAGCTATCAAATTTTTTTTAATAATTACATTTTATTGTTATAGCTGTTTTTCAAATATAGAAAGTTATATTTTTATTTTTTTTACAAAATTTTTTTTATTAAACTAATTAACTTATATTATATAATAAAATGATAATTAATAAATTTAAAGGTAATTGTATAACTAAAAAATAAAAATTACGGACTAAAAAACACGATAGTATTGCTCAATATGCTAGTATAAATAATGATAATTTTTACTTATAATTTTGTTTTGTATTTTAATTTAAATATCAAAATGTGCTTGTTCTTTTATAATAACTAGATTTCTACCCTGCGATACACAGTGAATTAATTATAAGAAATAAATAAAATAATTATTAATTAGTAACAATTTATAATACTAATTTGAATTAAAAGAATATAAAATACAAAATTCACCAACTCAATTAAATGATTGAATAAAAATATGTGGCTATAATTGTAACTACTTGCTGGCCATGACAAATAAAGAAAAATTAGTAAATAGTTTTGTTTTAGCAAGATAACTTATCAAAATAATATTTGTTACGACTTAAATTAACATGGACTAATATTTATGGCATCTCTCTTCATATTAATATTTTTTTAAAAAAAACTTGTATAAAAGATATCCTCTATCGTTATAATTAATGAAAATATAAATATAGAATAATTAAATTTATATATAAAAAGAAGTTAGCATTGCAGTAAATAATATTAGTTACAAAATCATAAAAATTATTATAATTTATATATTAGTTGTCAACCTAAATAAAATTAAACATACACCAGTGTATCAAACTGCAACATCTCTTTTCTTTAGAATATGATAATATCATAAGGCCCTCAAATATTTCAAAATTTTTTAAAGAAAATAAAGGAAGTCTCCAATTGTAGAAGATAGAGATTGATTAGTTTACTACTTGTAACAGGAATAAGAAACTTACAATCTAAATTGTTTTGTAGAACACATTAGATAATAACTAAAAATGATAGTAAATTATGACACAACATAATTTAGTATAAGGTAATAATAACATGTCTAATTGTGTACCCAAAGGCTTAATAACATGTTACTAATGTTATTCTATTTTACTTTCTCTAAGTAGTATAGTCATTAAAATTAGGATTCAATTGAAGATATTAAATCATAATGACTTAAAGTTACGTTGTTTAAAATGTAATTCATATAATTATCTAAGGAGGTTTATGTAAATAAGGTTTATAAGAAGAAAAAAGAAATGATATAAAATATAATTTTTAATAAAGGTAAAGGATATTTTTGTCATAAAATTATTTTAAAAACCACATCTCTTTATACTTTTTCCTGAAGATAGAGATCATTAGCTTCTAAAAAAAGAGGTAAATTAACTTTTTTAACTTTTACTTTTTTTAAAAGTTGTATCCAAACATACTTGAAAATATGTTGAAGCACTTTTTTTAAAAAAATATTTTTTCTAAAAAAAAGTGTATCCAAACATACTCTTGTTTATATATATATTTTTAAAATAAGAGTCGTTGGTATAAAGAGAATTGGATAACTTTTGGGGGCCAATATTTCTTGTAAGAATCATTAAAAAAAAAATTTCATATTAATAATGAAACAAAAAAAATTAAATAATTGTTATTGTTGAATTATTACCTTGATAATCCTTAATTTTACACCATTGAATTATTAACACAGCAACACCTTCTTTTTTTTTTTTTCAAAAATTAAGAAGTAACTTTTTCAGCATATGGAAACATTTAAATTTGAATTAAAAAATTAATATGAAGAGTAAATATAAACAAAATAATCATACTGCAAATCTTAAAGATAAATGATAATCTTCTTAGTCGATTTTTCACCTTTATTAGAGTCTTCAATTTTATGATAACCATCAAACTTTTCCAATAATATGTATAATAACATAGAAATTTAAATATAATATATTCTAATGTAGAAAAGAAATAGTAAAAAAATTTAAATTAATTAACAAAAAATAAATTAAATTAAATTAAATTAATTGTACTAACTAAATAATTTTCATCCGCAACTCTGTTGATAATCTTATCAAAGGTGGAAAATATGAAACCAAATTTCAAAATCTTACTTTCACGAACAAATGTCGAATACTGGAGTTAATTTTAAAAGCATGCTTGATAATTCAATGAGATCCATTATTCTAAACCAAGTGATTTCATAAATCTTCTCTTCATTCACAAGTCCAATGAACCTCTGAACAAATGATCTCTTCACAATTACATGAATTCTACCATCTTCTTGATCTTCCAACACTATTTCTATGCTATTAGATTTATTTGGTAAGTTAAAGCCAGGCATAGTTTACAACCTAACAATTCTAACTTCAATATTTCATGATTGTTTCAAAGGAGAAATGTCATCAACCTTATCAAATATCCCCACCATTGATCTATAGTTAATCAAACAAAATGAAGTAAAATTATAAGGAAAAAAACAAATGCAAACTATAAGAAAGAAGGGGAGTAAACCATCAAAGAAAGATTGAAGCTAATAATAATAAAGAAAAAATGCAAATAATGTAATTTGAAAGAAAGCTAAATAGATGAAAAACAAATAATTTAACCTAAAAGAAGTGAAATAGATGAAATGCAAATAATCTAACCCAAAAGAGTGCTTAAAGGTTTTCTCGTACGGCTCTCCTGTTGCTCAAAAATTATCTTCAAAAGTTAATGAATTCAAATACTTATATTAAGGTGTATTAATTAATATAATTTAATGAGGTAAGAAAGTAATCACAGTAATGTATTATCCAATCTATAACGTTCAAATCAAATCTATATAACTATTTCAATGCAAAATATAAAGCTGTAGATTAGATTGATTAATCAAAATATTGAGCTCAAAATTATTTAAAAATCCATGATATCTTGAGGAGGAAAAATAAAATACTAAAAGAGCTCAAAATAAATATAACAAAATTTATAATATAGTAATTTAAACGATATCGTGAGTTTTCTAATATGTGAATAATACACCACATCAAATTAATATAAAATTAAATTCATAATTAATGAAATATTAGTAAATACTTTTTAAAAATTTTTAAAGGAAAAGAAGACAGCACAAAAAATTGTTGAATATGAAAAGAAGTCTACTTGAGCGGGAAATTTTTTTTTTAGAGAGACTATTACTTTTATATTATAGAATAGATAATATATTTAAGTAATTAAAAAAAGCTACGTAAATTTAAAGATAATCCCTAATTTGAGTGAAAAAAATATGGAAACCCTAATTTAAAAATAATCCCTAATTTAAAAAAATATAAATAAAAAAACTGAAAAAATGACTAATTCTATTCCTTATTTTACATAAATCAAATTACATAAGAAGTTATTAAATATAGAATTAAATACAAAATTTAAAATTTAATATGAAATTATTAAATATATAATTAAATATGAAATTCAAAAAAAATATAAAAGACACCTTATGAAAATATGATAATCAATGATTAGACACAATTCATTAACTTGATATAAAGTTAAATTCATAATTAATGAGATCCTATTAAACACCTTTAAGAAATTTTTGGAGGGAAAGAAGACTTTATGAAAAATTGTTGTGCAGGAAGAGTAAATATGAAATTTAAAATTTAATATGGAATTATTAAATATAGAATTAAAGATGAAATTTAAAATTTTAAAAATATAAAAAAAGACTTTATGAAAATATGGTAACTAATGATTAGACACAATCATTAAATTGATATAAAATTTAGTTCATAATTAATGAAATCTTACTAAATATGTTTAGCAATTTTTTTTTTAAAAAACTGTACGAAAAATTGTTAAGTGAGAAAAGAGATCTCCTTAAGGAAATTTTTTTTAGAAAGATTATTACTTTTATATTATATAGTAGATAATAGATTAAGTTATAGAGTATCCACTACCTTTTACACATTATATGTTATTAATAATGAAGTAATAACGCTTATTTTATATAAGAATGATATAATGAAGGTTGTTGCAATAAATTAACTTCAATATATATTTCACACATAATATTTGAAAAAATAGATATTGTGCTAATATATTATGAAACTGAAACATTGTTGGTAGTTTTAGAGACTCTTTGCTGACAGGTATGTGCTGATTTGCATTCTTTTTAAACCATTTTGATATTGTAGCTAGCGTTGCTCAAAGAAGCTTCCGCCTTTCTGTGAGAGATGTGTTTTCCCTTATTTTTACTTGTTTCTTGGGCAACATTAACACGAGTTGTTTCATTATATTACTCTTTGGAGATTGTATCTTGTGAACTGCTTAGCAGACAATAATTTCTAGTGAAAATGAAGAACAATTGCTATAACAGTGTAAGACAAATATTATTGATAAACATTACAAAATGTTAATCATATGATTTAGATGTATGAAAATATACATCCCTTAGTTGTATGCATTTTTCGTTGTGTGCACAAATAAAGTGAGATGCAAATTACACAATAAACCATTATTGTTGATATAATTTCTTTGATTACAATGTTTGGAGATAATATTAAAATTAAGAAGAGATAACACATTTCAAGAGCTAATTTGAATGAAGCAAAGAGCTAGTGAAAGGTGAAAGTGCCCAAATGATAACAAAAGAATACCATTGCAATGGCAAAGCCTGCATCATGGGTTTAATCAAATAATGTGCAAGAAATTCTACACCAACCTACAAGAACAAAATAATAAATAATTCTAAGAAGGAGAAACAATATACCAGTGATTGTCCCATATACAGTCCATGAATTTTGTAAACATAATCTGAAATCCTCAAATGTCAACTTCAAGCTCATAGACAGCATAAAGAAACCCTAGCCAAGAGTACATAGGTCTGTTTCCAACCAAGTTACTTGGAATAAAGCCTTAGAGCCACAACAGTTAATCGACATTTTCATTTTTCCACTCAACCACGTAAGTAGTTGAAAAGATGGTTATTACAGCAGCTAGCTTGTAAATTCCGACAATGGCCGCTAAAATGACCTGCCCATGTAAGTCAGCCAACTTTCAAACTACTAACCAAGTATGAAATGCATCTAGATGTTTTAATCCCAGTTGTCTTTGCCAACCCTTAGTCACAAATATACATAACATATATAAAAATAAATGGCTGGATCAATTGATTTGGGCATCCACGGTTCAACTCATGAAAAAATTATGATAATTATTATGAATGTATATAAGAAACTAAAGAGCTAATCTCTTAATCCGTGGACATAATACAGAAATATCATGAAACTCTCTTTCCCAAAACTCGAAACTCTTATCTCGTAATGATAATTTCAGATAAAGGTGACAAATGAGGAAAAGGGAAAAAAGAAAACACAAATTAAAAAGGCTTCCTTATTCCTAGTTAAGACTTTATGTCCTTACATGTTTCTTTTGTGCATCACACTTAGGATTTCGGCTAATAATGGGAATTAAAGAAATTAAATTCCAGAAACTAACCTCAACAAGTGTCTTGCGATGCTTAATGGGATGGCTCTCGCAAATGCCCATTTGGCAAAGAATCACTTCCACCATTACTACTATTCCCTTCCGATGAATCTGCTTCTTCTACTTATAAAGATGGAAAGAGTTCATTCAAGTTTTCAAACAATGCATCAAATGAGAAGTCCCCCTGCAAGTCCAAAATCCAAGCCGATTGCGAAATGAAAAGTAAACAATAGAAACAAATGTTATCGCACCATGAAGTCATTGACGTCGAGAATGAAAGGAAAAGAGGTAGCAGATGGAGATAATGCATGTGAACGGTTGGGAAGAAAGGCGAGAAGAAAAAAAGATGTGAGATGGAATTCATAGAGTTAGAGTAACGTAAAAAGCGATGGGGGAAAGTAACAGATGGCATCACCACATCTTGTGCTTTTGAATTAATATATTATAAATAGACGAGAAGTTATCCACCTAAAAAATCGTTATGAGAATAGAAAGATTTTTCTATTTAAAAATATAAAAATAATTTTTAATTTTTTTTATGTCAGTTGAAAAGTCGTCCCCTCTCCTTCAGTGTGAAGTTGTCCGTCCCACCTTTTTTTAATTTTTTTTTTTTTTGTCAATTGAAAGGTCATTCCAATTTGCACCAACTTCTTAATTGATAAATTTAATCTTTTTTATTTTTATGTATGGAAGTCACTTTATTTTATGGTAACTTTTTTTATGTAAAAGTATACCAAACAAAAAATAAATAAATAAAACGTGCAAGCAAGAAGTAGTGTTGAACTTATTACCGTTACAAAAAATAAATATATTTTAAAACTTAAATTGAAATGAGAGCAAAACCATAAATAAAAGAAGCTTAGCATTATTTATTAAAAAAAACACAAAGCCTAGGATGTATTGCTTTTAATTGTGACATAAGTCTTCGGCAAATATTGATAAAATGTAGTTGATTTGGTAAAAGTATATTCTAGTAATAAATTTCTACAAAGACCATGATGACTTCAAATGTTTGTTATATATATAGTTGATTGGGTTTAAAATTTAAATTGATGTGATTGATCACCTAAATATTTTAATTAACCTGCAAAATTAGTTAGAAAACTTAGAAAAAAAAAAAATCATCGAAGTCTTTGTATAGATCAGGATAGACCTTAATCATTCTTTTTGTTTTTATTTCAATGACTTTAAGAAGTTCAAAGTCATCCTTGCATTAGCAAACCTAAATTTAATTTTTCTTCATTTCATGAATAGCAATAAATGGATTATATATTGTTTATACATGTAACTATATTTTTATATATGAGAAAAACCAAAAAAGTAATTTTTTTATATGTATAATCTTATCTCATAAATTTAATATGAATATATGTTATTGAGAATAATATTCAAGTTTAAATTTTTACAAATAGTCACTCAAAAAAAAAAAAAAGAAAGGCAAACTTTGTTTTGTTTGTAAAATAACATTAAAATGAGTTCATTAAAATTTAAAATGTATAAGGAGTAGAGAATTTTATGTATTGCTTTTAGTCGTGTATGAGGTGTTTGTCTCCAGAAAAATAAAGATTCTGACATGAATTGCTTGTAATTGTATAAGAAGACATGGGTTTAGAGAATTACGTTAGATTACATTCGTGTGAAAATTTTTTACGATGACCAACAATTTCAAATCTTTGTTATAGTTGATGGTCTAATTTTGTTTTTTGTCTTTTTATTTATATGATTGATTTCCTTAATTTTTTAACCTGAACAATGGGTTAGAAAACATAGAAAATAACCATTGGACAAGTCCTCATTGATTCATAGACTTTAGTTATTGAGTAAATTACTCTAACCTTCCATCTATTTATCTGTTTTTTCACAAATACCCCTCCATTTTCAAAACTTATGCAAACCTCCATTCTCGATGAAGGTATATATAGAATGTTTTTTAAAATATAAGGGAGGTATATGTAAGTAATTAGGAGGCATGTGTAGATGTTTTAAAATACTTAGGGGATATGTGTAAGTTTTGAAAATAGAAGAGAGTTTGTGAAAATACAGGTAAATAGAGAGGAGGCTGGAGTAATTTACTCTCAGTCATTCTTTTTGTTTTTATTGGTGTAAGAAGTTCAAAGTCATCCTTGTGTTTATTATTGAATAACATTCTATAAATATTGAATTTTATCAATTTAATTATTAAATTAAAAATTCTCATAAAATAAATTGAGTCATTAATTTTAATAAAATTCTTCATAAAATTTCTCAATTAATAATAAGAAATAAAAAATCACTATTCTAATAAAAAAGATTTTCCTGTACAAAGTACAAACGAAAGAATTGAATGGTTGATTACGCTCAAAGTAAGTGCACTATAAAAACAAGTGAAACTCCATTCACCTTCCCCATCCTTTAATGGTGGAAAAAACTTTAAGTGAGAACAACCAGGCACTATGTATTCTGCGTAGGTGCACTATGAATTGTTAATGATGCACTATATTTGGTTCGCTTTAGAATGTCTCATGGTTTCTTTAGGTTTAAAAAAAGAAATGACATTCTTTCGGCATTTTGATATAATAGAACCCTTGGTGTGTTTTTTGTTTTGCTTAATTAATTTGTATCAATTAATGTATTATTTGATTGAGAAAAAGATTTGTATAATATGGTTCACACTAACTTGACACTCTAATAACTGGATTATTTCTTGTTTCATCTCGATTACGGATTAACAAGTTGAATAGAGTTAAAATTCTAAAATATATAAATTTACTTACACAAATCATGTGGGATGTTTCTAGTCATGTGTCTTGCTTCATTGCTCTGAAACTAAATTTGTTCTTTTGAAGCAATCCTGCAGTTAAGGTGCATTGTAGGAGGCTCCATTTTGGTGTTTTATTTTTTTGAAACTAATCATGTGAGACATTTCATCTCAATTCTTCATTTCTCAAGATCACTTTCTTAAATCAACCAATAACCATTTGTAAACAAAATGAATCATTTTTGTCTTTGATAAACTAAACTTTATGTTGAGGGGAAGGCTCGCTCCAGTGTAAGGTAGCGTGGCCTCGAGCTTATTGATAAATCATAAACATTTATTTCATATATTTATTATGATATTTATTGGATATTTATCTCTAAATTGATTTGAATTTATGATTTACTATAGGGAAAATTGATTTAGAATTGATTCTGCATATAAATTAGGAAAATCAATTCAAGTCAATAAAGAAGGAGAAAAGAAGATTTAGTCAAAGGCTATTTAGGAAAACTTTTGCTGTCAAACCGATCTTCAGTATTTTAGGCATAACTCTCGTTCTAAAGATCCAATTGACCTTATTTTGGTGGCGTTGGAAAGCTAAGAGACATATTTACAAATCTTATGTTAATCACATTCCTTGATTCTGCTAACTTCAAGTAGAAAAATTCATCACAAATCAACGCAAGTCTTTGGAGGCACTGACAGCTTGTAACCCTAGGTTCCTTAGGTTTCCTAAAGGTTATAAAAGGAGTAAGGAAATAGTAGTTTAGGTGTGCTTGGGGGAGTTTTAGTTTTTGTGTTTTATTTTCTTAATGTTTTAAGTTTTTTATTCTAGGGCTTAGATAGATCCAACTTAGATATTTTATTTATCTTAGTTAATTCAATTACATGTTTCTTTTCTTTTGAATTTTAATTCAATTCAATTATGTTCTTAATACTTCTAATTGTTGTGAGGACCAATTTAGATTATTAAATGACCTACATGAGACCGAGAGGTAATTGTATGATAAATATCTTGAACTAAGTTCTATGAATTGTGTGCATTGACTGTTGTGCATGGTTTGTGTAGATCATTTAATAATCTATCATGAACTCTAATGCATTCTTAATATTTGATTTAGTTTATGCTTGAAAAAGATAGATTAGGTCAGTTTAAGGATAGTTTTAATATCTACCTCGAGAGGGAGTATTAAATAACTTAAGTGATTTGATCTTAAAATTTAGAATTGAAGAACAAGTGAGATAGCAAAAGGACTAACAAAGTGGAATAATAATCCCTAGATCTCTCTCATTAATTGAAACTTCATCTATTTTGCATTACTTCATATTAACTTTTATCTTTAATTATTCTTCTCAATTAAGACTTAAAGTAGTTTCAATTTTGGTAATCAAATTCAATCTTTGTAGGGACAATACTGAGTCCTTTTGGATTCTTTTATTACTTAAGCGAGATCTGTGCACTTGCAAAAATCTCACAACACTTATCGAGCAACAAAATGGATCAGATAATCCTACATCCTTGATCTCTTAGACATGGTGTTTTGTGTTTCTATGCATTTTTTTATTTCTCAAGCATTATATGAAGTAATAATCATATTGGTGGACAAAGTTATGTAAACAATTATGCCACATTGCTACGGCGAATAAATGAGAATATTCTCTTGTTTATAAAAAAATTTGTCAATAGTTTCAATGAAGGAAACATGAATTGACAAATAAATCCTCTAGACTTATGAAAGATGATAAGATTCTGATTTCAGTTCTTACACTTAAAGGGAAATCTCCTCCAAAGTGGATTCTCAAGTTAAAAAGCTTGTCAAAGATGAATATTCAAATGCAAAAACAGATTCAACATAAATGTGTATTGACAGAAAACATAAAGTGCAAGATAAAGTAAATTGACAATGAATATAAATTGACTACAGAAATAAAGTGACAATAAAAGTAAACTAACAATGGAAAGTAAATTGATAATAAAAGTAAATGGGCAATGAAAAGTAAATTGTATTGAATTCAAAATATATAAAATAAAAAAATGGAAGGCATTCTTGAAGGGAGGCCCAAAATATGTTGAATTCTTCCAAAGTAGGAGCAAATCGACAATATGAAAATGTGAAACATCTCATAGATCGGTTATAGAACTGAGCTAATGTTGTGATTGCCTCTGTTTGTACATCCACTTCTAGTAGGCTCAGGATTTTGCCGTATTTTCAGGTGAGAGTCATGTGTTGTGGTTTCTTCAACATCTGTCCCAAAGTTTTAAGACAGTCCACATTAGCTCTTTTCGATTTAAGATTGAGAGTCTTTCTTGACATTGTTTCACCATGTATTGATCCCATATCATCTTCTATTGATCAAAGATACTAATGCGATCAATTCCAAAAGTTTTCCAAAGCAAAGGAAAATTGTTAGAATATGATATTAATTTTTTATTTTTTTTAAATGTTATATGGGAGACAAATACAAAAAAGAAAGAAAGAACGAAAAAAATGATCATAAGACTAAATGCATTAATGAATAGGTAAGTTATTGGTTCTCTACTAGTCACTTATTTTATTTCCAATTTGAATGTCACATTAGTGAACTAAACAACGTTACTAGGCCTACTTATTTATGAACTGAAAGATGCCAAGTAATGAGAGAAATATACTCCTTTTGTATCCTAATTAGGTATGTCTTAAGTTGTGGGGATTCTACCCTAAAAAGGTCTATGGCTCCTTCTATTTTGTGAAGACTTTCCTTGGAGGGCTCTAAGCTCTAAAGGTTATTGGCCTATGGAAAGAAGGACACATTTCATGATGTTAACCATAATAGCAGGTAAACCACTAGATGCGGGCCATCCATGAAAGGGTCACTATCTAGTCAAGATTTTCACGATAACTAAACAGGACGTACATCCAAAATGGCTACCACTACATAACCTCTTTCTTATCCTATATCTCACTCGGGCTCGAGTATAGGATCCTATTCAAAAGTGTGTGAATTGAAGTGTAAGAGTAGTAGGTGAAGGAAGTATACAAACCTGAAGCCTAAAACTACCCAAAAGGAAATAATCCTTGCTTGCATAAGAACAAGATATACAAAAATATTAACTACCCTAGGATTTGAAAAATTAATACAAATTGGGAAGAATAACTACAACAAATATATACAAATAAATTGTGTGAAAATTAAACATATAACAAAACAGAATAATAATTCAAAAGGGGTAAAAGAAATATATAAAAGTTATAATATTTTACACAATCAATCATTTTGGGTTTGACTCTCTAACTTCTCCAGTGGAGTCCCCAACTGTCACTACCGTCCCCAGAGGGTGCTGCAACAAAAATGGCGAGAGAAATTGATAGAAAAATAGAGTCGTCGCCAATTTTTATTTATTAAAAAAATAATTAAAAAAACCTTTTAAAAGAAAACTGGTTTTAAAACTATATTGGATTCGGGAGTCTATTTATGTAAAAGGAAGGGCAAAAACTTAATCCTACTGTACCCCTAATACATCTATCATAAGATGATTACCCTAAATTAATTATGTGAATTATTAATGACTTTAATAACATTTAATTTACCCCTAAAAAATTAAAGAAAATTAATAATAAATTAAAATGTTTATGAATTTGAAATGAAAGAAATAAATTATCATTTACAAATCGAAGAAAGAATAAATTATTTACTAATTTGATTAAAAATATATTTTAAAATCTTGATAAACCAAAAAAAAATTTATTTAGGTTAAGCTTGTCAAAAGTACCTATGTATTCCTAAAATGATGAATCAAAGCCCACGTAGTTCGTCTAGAAAATGATTGTGAATTGGTGAATTTTAATAAAATAATTAGTTAATTTTAAAAAAAATTATCAGAGAGCTATCGCAGCAATATTGATGTTAAGATTTTCTTTTGAGATTCAAAAAGCCATCACGACAACGCTTATCCCAATTAATTATTTTTAAATATGATTAAAATTTTATTTAGGATTAAGGAGCTATCATGGAGACATTAATCACAATTAATTATTTTTTAAATATGATTAAAATTTTATTTTAGGATTAAGAAGCCGTCATGGAGACATTAATTCTAATTAATTATTTTTTAAATATAATTAAAATTTTATTTTAGAATTAAAAAGCTGTCATAGTAACATTAAACCCAATTAATTATTTCTTCAAATTAAATAAACTGTCGCAGCTAAAATGACTAAGAGATAATAATTATGAAATTTATTTATTTTTTAAAATTTATTAAGATTAAGGATTATGATAAAAGATAACCAATTTCAAATTTAAAATTCTATCCTAGGCAATCAAGCAGGATTATCAAGATAAAAATCAAATGCAACCAAATAGATTGGATAAGTCAATTAAAATATCAAAGTAGATCACATCAATAAATATTTGAATTATCATGATTAAAATTTAAGATTAAAGAGTCGTCACGATAACATTAATTCTAATAAAATTATTTCCCCAAATCAAATTAATATATATATTACAACTTTATTATTCTTTTAAAAGAAAATTTGAATATGCTATACGACTTGAGAACAAGAACAAAAAAAAATTTATATCATATGCATACAGAAGTGAAATTATTTTAATATTAAATATGAGACATATATATTCTCTATATTATACATTTTATCATTTAAACCTATGATTAGGAGAGATTCTTTTCAAGCACGATATTATGCTTGGGAGCAAGAGAGAATTACATATATTCACTTCCACCTTTTGCTGGGCTTATGTAGATAATACAAATGTATTCAAATACAAGATCAACTGCTTCTATTCAGATCAATTCAAATTATCCAATAACATTAACAGAATTTGTCTCAACTAGATGATAAATATATATCATACATGGAGATGTTATATTTGATAATAGGAAGATAAAAATTCCTCAATTTATTAGCATTAACATAGATTGGACTCATAAGTCCAAATTCCATAGCTACTATGTATCAAATAAAAGAATATTAGACACATTTAATTACAAAAACAAACATCCACGAATAATTAATCATGAAAGACAATAATGGCATAAAAGGACACATAATTTACATAATATTTGAAAGCTTAAAAAAAAACAAGAAGATGATATTGTTTCGAGTTTCAAAAAAATAGTGGACAAAAACCATGAGTTTTTCAATTGAATGGCTCCTACTCTTCAAATTACTTTTCGGATTATTAAATTATGATGAAGTAACAAAGGAAGAGTGACATACCTCCTTATTGAAAACACATAAAGGACCTGAGGTGTAATGTTCCTGTGGGTCGTGATCTCATCTTCTCCACGTACTCCTTGTTTCCTTAATTAGTATAAATACTTTTCCCTCTCTCTTATCAATTTGTGTGTTTGCTCTAATTGTATCTGAGTGCTCTCTTTTTTTTCTAATCTCCTCCTCAGATTTTTCTATTCTCTTTATATAGAGCCCCTTTATCTAGTTAGAGGTTATCTTAAAAGATATTATATGATCTCCTATCTCAATTCAAATTAAATTTCTTCTCCTTCTCCTTCTTATCTTATCTTTATCACTTTCTCCTGATTAAATCTCTCTCATCCTTAATTATTTATTATTTAGTTATTGAATTTGGTTATTATTTTTTATCTCAGTTATTTTTTTATTTTATTATTATTTGTTAGGATTGAACATAGATTTAATTGTAATTAAATAAAACTAGCATTAAAGGGCTAGACAAAATATGATGTTTACAGTTGCGGTCGCTTCAATTGCGGCCATTGCACCTGCTGTGATGCGGATTTCGGCTATTGCAGCGTGAAATTTTTTTATGGTCACACAAAATGTAAAAAAAAAAATCCTATAATCATTGTAATTCTTAATATATCTTTATTTATAATCTTGTATAAATTTTTACTCATTTTATAGATACTTTTTTGGGTGCTCATTTTATAAGACTTTGTATTATCTTAATGAATAATTTCAACTAAATTTATAACAAAAGTAACATAATATTGTTCTGATGATGATTATAAATAAGTCTTTTAAAGTCTATTTTCTGAGCATATATATTAGCAAGGGAGTAAAAAATTGACAATATATAAATTTAAACAAGTTTTCGAATAAATTTGATAAAAAACAAAACCTTACCGTTATAGTAACCATGAATTTCATTTAGAACCATTAGGACTTCATTAAATCTCAAACAAAAAGTCTCTTTTCTCTTTTTCTTTGTGCAATAGGAATTGGCTTAAAGCCAACTAAAACTAAAGACCGTGTGCCTTACTACACATCAAAAGCTTTTGTCTTAGGACTTCAAATTTGTTACCGTGTACCTAACCTACACATCACAAACTCTAATCAAAGCTAAATACCTTTCAATTTTGCTTCTTTTTACTCACTTTTATGAGACTTTTGTCTACCCCTAAACTTATCTCTTTTATACTCTTGGGTGAAATACATATTGTTTCACAATTTTGCATAAATCATATCCTCTACTTAATTTTTTTAGAAACAAATTGGATCTCATGAATCTCGATTCTTACACGTATTCAAACATTTTTGTTTTGGTAAAATAATTTTAGAATTTTTTATAATAAAAAAATTTAGTTGTAAATAAAGTGAATTACAAAATATGAAATAAAGTATTAATTTAAGAAAATTATTATAACTCTTTTAGTTATACTAAAAGAGTATTAAGTAAATCTTTTTCAATTGATTCTAGAAGTACACACCCCCATCGACCTACTTATTTAAATAAATTTATTATATATTAATAATGAAAATATCTATAATATGACATGATAGTCCTTTTTTCTAGTTGAGAAAAATTAATCCCGCCAAATTTTTTTTCTCCACCTCTCTCATGAACTTGTGTTCCTCTCTATCTCACTAGCCACCATAGTGCAGTCGTCTCAATGACTTGCCTTGCTATGCTGTCATATTTATTATCACAGTTTTGAAAATCGAACTAGACCGGCTGGTTCAACCAGTCGAACTGGGAATCGATCCCCTCACCAATTTAGACAACCTTTTAGAACTGGTAGGGTAAAAAATCGGTCACAAATCGGTGAACCGGTCAAAAACTGATGAATTATATTTATTTTAGTTAATTTGTATGCTATATTGTTATGTGAATTAATGTTGTGTTGCTTATATGAATGTAATATTTTTTTGGTTTATGAAACTATTTTTTTATGTTCATAATTTTATTATGATTATTTTTATAATTTTATTTATTTTATTAGTATATAAATAATTATATATATATATATATACTTATATTTATATATAAATATAAATATATATTTAATTATATTCCGATTCGACTACGGTTAAATTCATTGGAATCTTAATAAGTAATTCGAACCTTGAATTCAGTATCTTGACCGGTTCAGTGATCGGTTTGATTTTCAGAACCTTGTTTATTATGCAATCTAAGGGGGAGAGGGGCGAGGCAAAAGGCGTGTGAAGGGGGAGAGGCGAGGAACAGGAGATTTGTCAAAAATATATTTTAAAATTTATATATTTAAAATGTGGTAAAAATATAAATAATCAATTATAGTTTTTTTTATTGAATATGTAATTTATATTTTAAATTTAAAATTCATGTCTCAAAATCATAATTTTTAAATTAATAAAATTTATTTATTTATTTATTTAGTTTATTATAAATTAATATGATAAAATTTTATGCATAAAAATGTGCATAGTTTTTTTCTTGATATAATAACTTGTTTTTTGGTGTAATAAAAATATGCATAGTTAATTCTAAGTAATGACTGGAGGTAGGAATAGAATAGGTGACTTATGCCCTAGCTTATTTTTGACTTTATTAGGCTTGATCTATTTATTATACAAGTTAGATTTAAGCTTTTATAAAAGCTTATTTAATTAAATAGTAGGTTAGGCTTATATCGTAAAAAATATCTATTTAACTTAATAAATCAAATTATTTATTATATATATATATAATTAAAAAATTATAATATTTATACCATTTATCATTATCTGTTTGTATAATTTATTAATTTTAAATATAATTTAATAATTTTAATTAAAGATATGAATTATTTAAGATTTTTAAAGTATAAACTTATTTATTCAATTTAAAGTTTTCATGTAATTTAGACCTTTAAATAGGTTTGTAGGTTAAGTCATATTTTTATATTTTCATAAATAGGTTATGTCGAGTCTAAAAAAAATTTTATATCAAGTAACAGATCATATTCATATTTTAAAAAATAAATCAAACTTATTTAAAGAAAACTTAATTTAATTTATTTTTACACCTGAGTAATAACCAAAATTTAAAGTAAAAAGACATAAATCACACATCCTTAATTATTGATAAAAAATTAATAATTAAAAAATATATATATATATATAAAATAAATTATAAAATTATAAAAAATTTATTTATTTTTAATAATTAATACTCTTTATTTTTTTATTATAAAAAAAAAAAACTTATTTTTGAAAACTAACTCCTGCGAACAGGAGATATAAAATGAGTTGAACTCTCCTCTGTTTACGTTTGGTACCAAAATACAAGGAGCACGCGCAGAGAGAGAGGGAGAAGCACGTAGCAGCAACTCGGGCTTTGGAGCTCCATGGCCGCCAAGTCCTTCTACATTTAAAGTAAAAAGACATAAATCACACATCCTTAATTATTGATAAAAAATTAATAATTAAAATATATATATATATATAATAAATTATATAATTATAAAAATATATTTATTTTTAATAATTAATCCTCTTTATTTTCCTATATAAAAAAAAAAACTTATCTTTTGAAAATTAACTCCTGCGAACAGGAGATATAAAATGAGTTGAACTCTCCTCTGTTTTACGTTTGGTAACCAAAATACAAGGGAGCACGCGCAGAGAGAGAGGGAGAAGCACGTAGCAGCAACTCGAGCTTTGGAGCTCCATGGCCGCCAAGTCCTTCTACATTCCACCGTTTCAGCCACTCTGCAGCACTCCGCTCTTCAACTGTATCTTGCTACTGACATTACTCTCTCTGGTACTCAACATGCTTAACGATGTCTTCAATTACTCTTACTTTTTCTTTATCTGTTTTCTGTTTAGTAGCTGAGAAATTCCAAGTGGAAAATGAACAATTTTGAATTTTTCAATACCCAATTGGGTTTTTCCTAAAATTCTTCTTTGGGTTTCACTTTATATGATGAACCTTCAAATTGTCCTTTTTTGGGGGTAAATTTTCACATGATCGATCCTGTTTCGCCTATTTCTCATCAGGTACTGGGGCATGAAATGGTGGAATTTGAGCCTTATCCGTTGGTTGTGAGCACTTGGCCATTTCTAGAGGCTGTCAGAGCTGCATGGAGGGCTGTTGATAGTGGGTCTTCAGCTGTGGATTCCGTTGTTGAAGGTTGTTCGGCTTGTGAGGAACTGAGGTGTGATGGAACAGGTGGGAACTTGGATTTGGAGTCAATCAGGTCTTATTGGAAGATATCATGGATTTCAATACGAATTCTTTGCTTTGTTTTTTTATTTTCTTTTATTGAATGAAAACTTTAAATTGTGTAACTTTTTTCCGTTTTGGTTGAGTGCATGATTGGGCTAATACTGTTCCTACAATGTAAGAATGTGTCAGAACTTCTCTCTCTATCTTGTGCTTTGGGAATATTAGATAATTGATTTTGATCAACAGCTTGTTGCAGTCTTGCTGAGTGCTTGACTGGGCTGATACTAACCCTAGGTTTCATGTATGACAGTGTTGAAAGCGCCTTTTACTTCTTCTTGTTTTTTTTTGGTCAAAATATTATTTACACGAGTTTATAACCATGAGCATTTTATACTGATATGCTTTAGTATTACAGGAAATTTAAATATGCTTTGCAAAACATAAAATAAATTACTATTCAAGAGAATCAAGACAATAAAGCATCAAGTATGACCTGTTTCATTTTGGCTTTTAGAGACACTAATGTAAGTGAACTGAAAATAACTTACTTGGAAGATTGACATTGGTAATAAAGCTTGCTTGGTAAGAAGAGGAGAGTTGTAAAAATTTCTCTTTCTTTTACCCCTATAAGAAAGGCTTAGACAAAATTTCAGTTCTGTTTTATTCTCTATATGTAGCCCTCAATTATCTTGAGCTTTGGTCCTTTTGGGGTTGTGTGCTCATGCTAAGTACACTTAGGCATGCTTTTTGATTGTCCTATTCTAAACAGTGGGTCCAGGTGGAAGTCCAGATGAGAATGGAGAAACTACTATTGATGCTCTGGTCATGGACGGGGTAACTACCAGTTACCATCTCCTTCTGCTGCTGTTAATTGTTTCTTTCATTGTAGCATTCTTCTTTGCATGCATTAGCATGATTTTTGGTCCCATGGTTTGCTAAGGACATGCATAGGTGACTATGGAAGTGGGAGCTGTTGCTGCCATGAGATATGTGAAGGATGGAATCAAAGGCTGCTAGGTTAGTGATGCAACATACTGAACACACTTTGCTTGCAGGAGAGAAAGCAACAGCATTTGCGATTTCAATGGGTCTTCCAGGTCCCACAAACCTGAGTTCATCAGAATCTATGGAGAAGTGGGCCAAATGGAAAGATAATCACTGCCAACCAAATTTTAGGAAAAACGTCTTACCTGTAAACAGTTGTGGTCCTTATCATTCAACAAATTATCTGGAGCTTCCTGATAAAACATGCTCCAATGCTGATGAAATGCTAACTATTAATTCAAGATTACTTCATGTTGGTGTTCACAGCCACGATACTATATCAATGGCTGTTATTGATAGGGTAAGATTATCAAAATGATTTTAAAATTCATTTGCATACATCATATCAATGCAAATGACACTTTTTATTTGGCGTAGATGGGACATATTGCTGTGGGCACGTCAACTAATGGAGCAACATTCAAGATTCCTGGCAGGTAACATTGTGGATGCCAATATTAGAAGTGAATATAAAATTCAAATATGTTGAGCAGCTCTTTTCGTTTCTTGGATGGCCAAAACTTTCTTTCCTTATAAGCTATATTTTGTCTTTCTTTTGTAAAAGCCACTTGCAGTTTATTTTTATCTTTTCTGTTTTTTCTACAAATGCACATTAACTCTTATCTCTGCTATAGTTACCTTTAGGACATGTTGCTCATAAGAGCCAACAATAAAGCTTATTGCAGCTTGTAGTGTACTTTTAAAATTTACTCTTCCATCTTCAATATTGTTCTTCGGCAATGCAGAACTATCAATCTATGTCATAGTTTCATTAAATTGTGCTAACCTCATGAGGTACATCCTCTTCACTATTATATTCCTTTTGAATTTACTAACCCATTCTTAGTTTTCTGTTGCTTCTTAATTTATCAAAACACTCATTTTTTTGACTCATTTAATTATAGTTACTGAGAGCTCATATATATGTTCATGCTACATTTTAACCCTCCCCAAAACCCAACTGGTGTAAGCCTTGTGTACTGGGTTGCCCCTTTTTCAGCAATCACCATATTGCCATTTGTAGAAAACATGCACAAGAGGACTTCATCTTGGATATGTTAATTTATCATTAAACCAAAAAGGATACAACAGAAGGCACAATTTTTATGCAAGTTTGTTGTGATGGAAAATACTACACTGTTTCCTTGTTGATGTCACTTCTTGCTGCTATCTCAATTCTCAATCCTTCTGTAAAACGGCCATGTTACCTCTGTATGAATCTTAGGGTATGCTTACTTAATGAAGGGTAATTGCACCTTACACCCTTCAACTTTGACCCATATGCAGATTAAACATTATTGTTTGGAAAGGTGCAAATGACCCCTGAACTCAACACTTTCTGCAAAGAACACCATCTGTTAACCAAACCTTTAAATATCTGACAGAATTGTCAGCAGTAGGTTTGGGTTCTTTAATTAATTGTCCAAATTGATAGAAGTAGAAGACTCATAGCATGTTTGGTTTAGTTTTTGGAGAGCTCTAAACCATGATTTGGGCAAAAGCTTGTCTCTTGTAACTTTTGCCCAAACCATGGTTTTGGAACCCTAAAAGCTAAACCAAACACACTATCAAGGGACTAATGGATAATGCATTGGTTCAAAAACCTGATGTGTTCAGTTTGATACCCCAGTTGAGTTGTTTTTTCCTCCGAGTAACATTTTTTTACCAAGTGAACTTTTAACTTTTCCTTGAGTCAAATTGAAGGTGTTTCCATTGGTGATTGGCTTGTGGCCTCTGCTAATAAACCTGTTAACAATTCGATTTTGCTTCATAATTCGGTCTCTCTGGAGACTTGAAGCTTGACCCATCCAAATTGCAGTGCTCTCATTCTTTGGTTTGCATCTTCCTCTGTTCTGATACGGTGGTGAATGGGTGGTGGAAAGGATGAAGCTCAGGCCTCCTTTTTCTCTCCCATGGCTTATGTGTTGCTTCTGTGTGTGTGAAAATTGTTGTGGAGAGAAGTCAGAGAGGTTGAAAGCTCCTTCAACCCTGCAAGTTTGGTCTGCCCCCTTTTCTTTGTTAGCTCCCCTCCCCTTCTTCCTCTCTGTGTTGTTGCTCCTTCCCCTTTTTCTGCCTTTTTACAGTCACCATGGTTGATCTATCTCTTTCTGTTGCTGTGGTGGTGGTTTTGGGAGGCTATGCAGATGGCTGTGGGTAAGGTTGAGAATAGAGAACAAGGAGAGGTTGTGGTGGCTGTCGAGTGTAAGGGACCTTAGCTGGAGGTGCTGGAGCTTCCTTCTACTAGCTGAATGTAGTGTCTTCTGGTGGGATGTGGCAATGGTGTGGTGTTTTTGGAAAGAAATATGGAGAGAGAGAGAGAGGGAGGTAGAGAAATGGAGAGAAAGATGTTCGAGGTAGGACCGGTGCTGTGGTGGGGAGTTGGTGCTGTTGAGTCAACAGCTGTTGGACAGCAACTGGACCTTTACAAGTGTCAGGGACGAGTGGGTGGTGTGATCTGTCATTTGTGTGATCCTCTGCAGAAAAAAAGAAAAAGTTACACAGGTCAAAAACAACTCAACTGGAGAGTCAAACCCACAACATCAGGTTCCAAACTAATGCATTACTGATCAGTTCATTGAGTCTGAAACTTTTATCAATTCGAGCAATTAATTAAAGGATCCAAACCTGTTGTCATTTCTATTAGATATTTTAACAGTTAAGGGACTGTGTTTTTCACACAAAGTGTGAAGTTCATGGGGTCATCTGCACCTTTTCAAACACTAAACTATGTACCCAAAAAAAAAAACACACTAAATTGCACATAGGCCAAAGTTGAGGGTGTAAGCTGTAATTTATCCTAAACAATTAAAATTTAACTGAACATAATTATTTTATTTTGTTACTTATCTCTTTTAATAATCCCTTTCCTAGTCCTGTCTTTATATCTCACTGGTGGGAATGGTTCCATTTGGGCCATGGCAAATTGCTTCTGTCAATTTTTAAATACACATGTATATAGATATATAGGGGACACTCTGTATATACAGTAGATACCAATCACCCACAATTTGTTCTCTAGATGCTTTACATAAATTGAGTTTTCTTTAGAAGTTTTTTCTTTGATTACAGGGTAGGTGATGGTCCAATAGCAGGATCCTCAGCATATGCTGACGATGAAGTTGGTGCATGTGTGTGCAACTGGGGATGGTGACATCATGATGCGCTTCCTTCCATGGTAGCATAGAAACTCCCTTGTTCCTTTTGTTTATATTCTGAGTTTCTTTGTGTCTTGATTGTTTGCAACCTTTTGATATTAAAATCATTTATGTCCTAAATTTGGCCTACATTCTAAAAAAAAAATAATTTGTGGCCAACATTTAGCAAGCAACGTCTGATCTTGTCTATATGTAAATTTGGGTAGGGTATACATAGTCAACATTCATAAAGGGGACGACGATGTTTTGATGTTGCAAAATGTGTTGATTCCAAATGATGCAACAGTTTAATGACATTCACATAGATCGTGTGACTTGATAATTAAGTCTTGCTTGTTAAACTAAACAAAGAAAAGAAAAGCAAAAGAACACAGAACTTGGGGTAATTGAAATTTTATGGAGCCTAGACTCTTCTGGACTCTTTAATAGCACACTTTCCTTCACTTACAAAATAATTGCTGATGTAATCAGCTCTAGAGTTGCTTGTACCTGATCTTAAAATTTGAACCCCTGCAGAAGCATATCAACTGTAGAATTAAAAACAAAATTAGGTAACAGCACTTACAGCCACCATTGACTGCAAAGGCCACAATGACATGAAAGAACAAGAGGAAGAAAGCCATTTTGCATAATAGTATTTGCATTTAGATTTGCTTGTAGTAAATGTCTGGCCATTCACTACTATGACTTGAGCAGCAACTTATGTTTGTGTCAAACATACTTAATCCGTCATGTAATGTTGCTTGCTCGATAGCTAAAATTTGTAATATCCTTTTGGAAGTGTAATGTGTGTAAACATTACTATTTTTTGGCAGCAATGACCCAAAAAGACATGTTTCTTTACCGTATTGGTAGTTTCAGGCTGTGTTCTACTTTTAAAATTACGGATCTAATTACTTATTGTTGTTTGTTTTCTATTATGAATATAAAGATTAACACTTCTATTCAATTTCAGTTATCAAGTTGTGGAAAGTATGAGGTTAGGAATGGAACCCAAACTTGCTTGCTAAGGATGCAATAGCACGAATAGCAAGAAAATTTCCAGATTTTGTGGGAGCTGTTGTTGCCCTTAGTAAGAAGGGGGCGCATGCTGGTGCTTGCCATGGATGGATATTTAAATACTCAGTAAGGAGCCCAGCAATGAAAGATGTGGAAGTCTTTACTGTGCTACCCTAAAAGAGAGACTGTTCAAGAAACTATTATGTGTTTAGATTTTGCATTCAGAAAAGTTTATAATCAAAATGCTGCAGAGAGAACTTTTGGCTGAGAAGTTGATTTTGTCTAAAAAGTTAAGCAAAACCAAACATGTGCCATCTTCCAACAATTAAATTTAACTCAGTATGCTAAATGTACTGATTGAGTAAAGTTGATGGCATATAAATGTTCTTATAATTGAATATTATCATCGTTTCTGATATGAACTGAGCTATTGACATAGATTCTGCCAGAGTCAAGACTTATCTATGACTATTTTTAACAATATCAATGATTGCGTGAAGATTGAAGAGTGTAGAGGATTTCGAAGTTGTCAACCCACTGAAATGAGAAGAGTAACTGCTATTCCTTCAACTCACCAGCGTAGATGTTTGGGCTAACGGATTGCATGATATGCTTGTAGAAGTGAGAAAAGGAGCGGAGCGAAGTGAAAAAGGGTTAGATGAAAGTGTCCGTTTAGATTTACAGCTTAAATAAATAAATACTTATTTGAATAGAAATAAGCTCTATTGTTAAAAAGTGTAGTCTAAAATAAGTTAAATATCATTTAGATACAAGAATATAAAAAGTATTTATAAGTGTAAAAATTATTTAAAAAAATACTTATAAGCATGTAAGATTAATTTTAAAAATTTATTAAGGTTAATTCTGCCATAAATTATTATAAAAATAGTTAGTACTTAAGTTGTTTTTGACTTTTGCAAAGGCTTATTTTTATAAGTTTCAATTTATAGTTTATAAAAATATGCTAAAGTAACTTATTGAAATTTCATAAGTTATTTTAATAAGTTTATCCAAACGAAATATTTATTTTTTATAAGTATTCATTATAATAGATAAGTACTTAAATTATTATAAAACAGTTAGTACTTAAGCTGCTTTTGACTATCGCAAAAGACTTATTTTCATAAGTTTCAATTTATAATTTATGAAAATATGCTAAAAATAACTTATTGAAATTTCATAAGTTATTTTAATAAGTTTATCCTAATAAAATATTTATTTTTTATAAACAATTATTATAATAGATAAGCTATTAATAAGCTTATCCAAATGGGGAATACAAGTTCCATTTACCTATATTGGTGCACAAAACTTTGTTTAATCATCTTTATTGACTCGCTTTGCTTGATATTCCCTCTTGCTCCTTTCATGTAATATAAGATGCAACAAAATCCCTGTTCTTTTGGTGCTTTGATTTTAAGTACACAAGTGTTAGTCTATCAAGTACAGCACAGACATCCCGCTGATATAACTAGTTAGTTTTGAATTTTCATAGTCTCGCTGGTAAGTATAGCCATGTCAATCTCCATAAATTAAATCACAGAAACTTTGAAAAGTAGGACTCTATTTGCCATGTCTTTAATGCAACTCGTTGATTACGGAATATCGTTGTTTTTCCTTTTTATTTTCTCTCATTTTTGGCAACTAAATTGACTGCGAACGTTCTCCTTGTAAATAGTAGCAAATAAATGAGAATAAATGAAAAGCCTCCTTGAATTAAGATTGCGAAACTTTGACATGATTGAAGTCGGCAGGTCAAACGAAAGAACGAGATAAGCGAGGGTCACTGCCGAAAAAGTAATTAGACAATCTATTTATAGAAAATTTATTTATAATATATAAAAACATCACTTGATTGTGTTAACATAAAATTAACATACCATATATCAATTGCTGTTTGAAAAAACCACAGCCACATATTTATAATGTAGTGAGAGAGAGCAAGCACATGAATGACATGGAAAAGGAGAAAAAAGAATTTTATGACATTTATATTCATATTTCTATATGTGCCAACCAACTTTCTTTGATACCAACATGTCACCTCGTTCGCACTTTTCTGCTAATCGATGCAATGCAATCATGTGGTTACTTTACTGGAGTTTTTTTTTTTTACCTTTGGAAGCTATGCACAACGTAGTCTTTGAGGGGGCCATTTTAATTTCCTTAATTAATGCACCACCAAACTGTGTGTTAACTTTATTTGGTGCCCAGGGCTTCTTTGTAAAATTTGGAACCTTTTTAAGCTAAACTTTCCAGCTGGTTTTAACGCTTTTC
>NSJW01000225.1:0-21797 GCA_019955255.1 Castanospermum australe | reverse complement strand
TCATGAGTTTCAAACACTCAGACACTTGCCACTATGATCTCCAGTATGCCTTGTCTCCATGCTTATGATGCTTCTTGAAACAGCTTCAAAACAAACATGTCTCAGACACAAGCATATTCTGTATATAATCGACATGATCTTCCTTTTGCCCACATATCACTAAGATCAGAATTAGTTGCTTTCTTCGCATTACTCCTTCAGTTAGTCTTTCTTCGCATTACTCCTTCAGGTCACATTATTATAACCTTTGCATACAAACTAAAATAGCATACACTAACTCGTCACCTTATGATACTATCAGAGTAATAAGGGCATCAATGAAAGGAATTTGTGCCTTTCTGGGACACACAACAATGAAACGAGGATCTATCCACCTGCTTCCCATATGCGATCATTAAGCACATGTGGTACGAAACACAAGCAATGGTGTACCTCTTATTCCATAAGAGTGCACGTCATTTTTCTTTATTCTACACCTTACATATCTTAGCCTTGTATCTTTCATTAGAGTGCTCCGCCTTCCTCTTCCTCTTAATTTTGAGAACCCACTTGTTCCCAATTGCCTTCTGGCTTGGCGGAAGATCAACCAAGTCCTAGAATTGGTTAGTTCTCATAGACTCCATCTATTCTTCCATTACTTTTGTCCATTTTTCCCTAAGCAAGGCATGAAAGAGCTTCTTGAATTGAATTTGGCTTCTCATCATCTGATGGAGTAACTATGAATGCTTACATTTTGACCTCAAAATGACATTGGGGAAAAATTCCCTTAGCTAATTTTATGCAATGTGGCTCTTTGGGACTATCAATTGTCACAACTTACTCGGAAGGCTGCCGTGACGAGAGACAACTAAATTTATACAAAAGTTTAGAAGTTGCCATCAATTTTTATTTTATAAAAAAATAATTAGAAAAACCTTTTTGAAATAAACTGGACTTTAAAAATGAGATCAAATCCAAGAGCCTAATTATGTACAGGAAAGGATAAGAACTTAATCTTACTACACTCCTGATACATCTATCCAAAGACGATTGATTATCCTAAAGATAATTATGCAAATTAAATAACCTCATAAAAATATTTATTTTATCCCTTAAAATAAAAAAAGCAAAATAACAGTGAATGATAAAAATAGAGAGTTAAAGAAAAAATATTTATAGTTTTGGCTTGCTATATGTGCCTACATATCTCCACGTGCAATGAGAAATCAAAACTACGTAATTCTTGTACAAAATATTTGTGTGTTGTAGGATTTTAAAGAAAATTAAGGATATAAAAAAATGCTTTGTTGATAAAAATGAAAATGTTTGATTAATTGATAAAAATGTTAAATTGATTTTAAAAAAAAAAACGATTGATTATTATGTTGATTGATTTGATCATTAACAAATTGCTACAGGATTAAGTCATGGATTACCCATAGAGCTATCCTAAAAATTGATCAGGGAAACTTACTTCTCAAAATTCACTAAATGCACTACTTAAATATTAACGAAAGTCCTATAAGATTGGGTCTTGAATTATTCACAGAGTCATCTTAAAAAATAGGTCAAGGATACTAACATCTCAAAATCTCTAAATGTGTTTGTCCAATGATTAACAAAAATCTTACAGAATTAGGTTATGAATTACCCACATAACCATTTCAAAAAAAAAAATAAGTCAGAGAGACTGACTGCTTAAAACCTTTAAATGCACTTATTTTAATTTTTGTAAAGAAAGCAACATATTAAAATTAAGAATAAACTAATATTTTATTTTATCCATACAAGTAATAAGACAAATGAAAAAATTGTAAACATACAAAAAAAATGATTAAAATGATTTGCAATTATAATTAAATCACTAACATAAAAACAACAAACACATATTTGCCCTAAATTATTCATTGATTTTATTTATTTATCTTTTCTTCTGTTTTTTTTTTTAACTAAGCTTGCAAGTGGGCCAACAAAAGAAAGTCAACCCAATATAGAAAATTAACCCCAACAATTAGCTCCAGCCCACATTTTTGCCAACGATGAAATAAAATAAAATAAAGTAAAACAAAATTTTAAAAAAAAAAAAATCACATGGGTGCTGGTGTGCAAGAGTGGTGAGTGGAGTGTGCAACGGTGCTGGAGCGAAGATGTGTAGGCTTGTGCTGGGGTGGTGCAGTGCTTGTCGGTGAGGAAGGAGTGTGGTCTGTGTGCTACTCTTCCTTATCCCAGATTTTATCCTTTTTCTCCTCCGTGCTTGAAGGTTCAGCTATGGGTGAGTGATGGGTGAGAGGTGTGCTATGTATTAGGTGCTGAAAGGTGAACGGTCCCCCCTTCTCTTCAGATCTTCTCCCCTGTTACCGTTTCTTTTACTCTCTCAGCTAATCCTTTTCTCTTTCTGCCCGCTTCTCTACCGTGGTCTCCCTCCTTTTCTTTCTCTCCTTTCTTGGCTGGGTGTGTGTGAGTGAAACTGTCAGAGAATGTGAGAAGGCCACGTCCGAATCCTCAAAATCTTTCTCTTTTCTCCTTCTATAACAGCTGCTTCCCTGTTCTAACCGAAAAGATTCCTTCTTATGGATTAGGATGTAGAAAGACCTTAGGCTTCGGTGTATGCTAGCACTAGTAAGGACTATAAGCACATGGAATAAAAAATAAAACAGAAATAAATAAAATAAAATAAAATACAAAATGGGTTGACGCAGCTTGGATTAGAATTGTGGGCTTCACTTGTGAATTATGGATCAACAAGAGTAAGGCCAAGTGACTTTAAAGATTGGACATAGAATTTAATTTTAATTTTTTATCTTAATTTTTTATTTTTATCATTTTCACTTTTTTTTCCTTTTTTTGATAAAAATTTAATTATTGAATAAATTAGCTTAAAAATGTTCTAAATTTCAGTTTCTGAATTAGCTTATTTTCATTTTATATGATTTTTAAAATTTTTTTTTAAAAAATTTTATGTTAATAGAGATAAAATATAGTGTTTACATCAATCATCCTTCCTATTGGATTAGCAGGTGAAGGTACAACTATTTATTCCTCACTTCTTTGGTTTTGATCATCAACCTACAAATCCACAGTGTCATAAAGCGACACAGTTCTATTAGAATTGTCCTTACTTGGAAATTCAATCTCCAAAAATGTGGCATCGTGTGATTCAAGCTTTGTTAGGCTTCCATCTTCATTTTTCACCAATGATGAAGACATAGCACTTAAGTTTCAAAATATTTGATGAAAGTGCTTTCTTGCTTCTAGGGCCCAACTTCCTATACTTATGAGAAGAATCATGCATATAAATCTCAGGGTAGTAGTACACTCAAATCAGGCTTTCTTGCCTGCCCATAATTCATAGGGTGTGGGAAAGCAATAGACTTAGAGCACATTCGGTTAAGTATAAAGGCTGCACTCTTCAGTGCACCTCCCCAACAAGAAATAGGTAGGTTAGCCTTCGCCATCATAGGCCTAACCATTTCAAGCAAAGTCCAGTTCCTTCGCTTTGCAATTCCATTATGTTGTGGAGGGCCAAGAATTGTCAACTGTCTTATGATTCCATTTTCATCACACACACAGATCCTTGAATTGATATGATAAAAACTTGAATCCATAGTCAATTCTGAAAGCTTTTTTCTTTTGATTCTCAACCAAGTTCATGAATTGTCTAAAGCACTCTAATGCTTTTGACTTATGGGAGATCAAATAGTATGACCATAACGAGTATAATCATCAATGAAAGTGATGAAATATAAGGCTCCAAGCCTTGTCCTCACACTCATAGGACAACAAATATCAAAATGGATTAATTGCAATGGAAACTCAACTCTAGTTCCCTTTCTGAATGGTTTTCTAGTTGCATTACCTGCTAGGCAATGTTCACATATAGACATTTTAATCTTTGTTAAGGACCCTAATGGTCCCTTTTTGGCCAACCTATTCATTCTTTCTAGACTTACATGTCCCTTTCGATTACCAAGCTTGACAGAGAAAGCCAGTAATCGATTACCTTTGGACAGCAATCGATTACCAAGCTTAGGAAAGGTCTATACTTACCCCTACGCAAATAATACCAAGTTTTCTAATCATTTTCAAAGGCCAGTAATTGATTTCCTATTATAGTAATTGATTACTAGCTCTAGACTCTAGTAATCTATTACCAAAAGCTGGTAATAGATTACTAGCTATAACTTTTAGCCAGTAATCGATTACCAAACTTTAGTAATCGATTACCATGCTCCAGAAATCAAAAAAATAACAGCTAGTTTTCGCATTTAATGCAACTCCAACCACCTCCAATGGCCATATTAACCCTTGGGCTTTAAATATCTTCACTTGGGCAGACTTAAAAAAGAGGTTGAAAGAATTGATTGGCATTAATGGAGAGCATTTGTTCACCATTTTCTAAGTTTTGAGCTTATATTGAGAATATTCTTGATATCCATTAGCACTTCAACTTGTTCATCTGCTCTTTAGGAGAGTTTATACAAATTTCTATTTTGTAAAATCAGTTCCTTGAGAGGGTGGAGGATCCCTCTAGTTGTTTGAGGCTCTTACACAGAAGGTGGAGGATCCCAAACTGAAAAGAGTGCTCCTATGCTGTAAAAGTTTATCAAACACCTAGTTGAACCTTGAAGATAGTGGAAATTCTCAAGTAGATGATCTTGGGGACTGGACGTAGGTCACAAGGAGTGGCTAAACCAGTATAAATTGAGTTTGCATCTCTCTCTCCCTTTATCCTTTTAACACTTTCAGTCAATATTTAATTATTGCCTTGTTCTTGCTATCTTCGTCATTCATTCTCTATTGAAAACTTGTGTGAGAACCAAAGTTCTCATTAATCCATTTAGTTGAAAGAGTTTACAACTTCAATACAAAAATTTAGAACAAGTTTTGTGAAAATTTTATGAAAGTTTTTATAACTCAATTCACCCCCTCTTCAATTAGTGAAGCCACTTGTTAACAAAAAAGATATTCAATTGATCCAGTCAACACGAGACACTGAACATGTACCTCCACTAGTCATAAAACATATTCAATTGCATTCTTTAATAACGTAAATTTAGATAGGTCAACGTACACATATATGCATTTTTTAATCCTATTTTGAAACCATAAGACAAACTTGAGAGAATATAAGCCCAGATATAATACTAGCATTGATGGCATTCATGATATACTAAAAATAAAATTTAGAACATAACACTAGTCCACACTTCAATTGAAGTAGTATATTTGTTCATTAAAAATGTATCTATTTAAGACAAAACAAGAATGCATTAGACAAAATAAAAGGGTATAATATAGCATCAAAACAAAAAAAAAAAAAAACTTTTTAGAGAGGCTAGCACAAAATCACACACACTCCCCTTTGGATAGAGAATACAACTAACATACAAAACCTCACAGATGAATTAATCATTAATAGCACAACAACTTTCAAAATCCATCCCATTTGGGCAAACATATCTCCTAAGCAATCAATCCACCAATAACTTCATCAACTTCAAATTAAATTACACCTTTGAGTGAAATTGCATGCTCTAATTAGAAACATTACTTAGTTTGAAAAAATTTCAAAAATCAATACAAATAATCCCAATTTAGTTAATCACTGATATCAATCAGTGAAAAAATGTCATACAAGAATGATTAAATGCCTAAAATAATCATGATAATTCAAAAGAAGGTGAAACAAAATAAACACTCCACTAATGAAAAACAAATTTTATAGCATTCCAAAATAGTTTTGCACTTATACAATTCAAATATACATAAAATATGCTGTATTGATATATATATATATATATATATGCTGAGAGTATAAAATTTTAAAAAAATAGATCGGAGAGAGTGCACACCATATTCAAAACCAAAACATCAAAAAGTAATTTTCTGGTATGTTATGGTGAAAAATATGCTAAAAAATAATTAAAAAATTATTGGATAATTTAATATTTTTCATAGAAAACATTTATGGTAGCGAAAAAAATATGAAAAATATCCCAAAATTTATTTTAGGGAGAGTGGAGCACATAAGAAAAAACAAAGTGGAAAATTCTTCCTAGAAGCACGGCACACGTGCCATTGGTACATGTTGGCTTTGCCTAAGTTTGGCTGGAGGTACTCTTCAACCTCCAGTAGATCACCCGTGCACGTGGATTGGGTTCCCCCATGGAACCTGACTTGAAGCTCTAAACAAAGCTAATTTCCCACAAATTTCTTATGTGTTTCACGCAATTTCAGTGGGAAATGTTTTTAGAAATTGATCTGAACAAAATCCCTAATGAAAACAAGACAAAATCATGAATATTACATTCGAAAAATCTAATGAAATTTGTGAAAAATCATACATTTTCGTGTTTCAAGTTTTCATGCATGCTCAAGGATTCAGGATTGACATAGGACTGAAGCAAGGAACAAAAATACCCCAGTCCCACTCGATTCCATTGACGAAATCGTGCCCAACCATGGAAGATCATAAGCTTCAAACTCCATTAATGGTAGGCATAGTGAACTAGAGACCAAAAACACAATTTCAGTGCAATAAATTCCAAGTTTAGATGTGATTTAGGCCATAAAATTCATACAAAACATTAAACACTTAGATTACTTTAGCAAAGGCACATAAAATTTGAAAATCAAATGGCCCAAGTGTCTGTCAAAGTTGAATTTTCATATATAATCAGCATCAATGGGAGAAAATAAAACCCTAATCCCAAAATGGCAAATAACCCTCAGACGGATTTGAGGTCTCAAAATCAATTTGGGTCCTAAAAATCATATAACTTAGCTCTAATACCAAATGTAAGAAAAATCATATGAACAATTATATGAAAACTAGAACACCAATTAGATCTTACTTGATGAAGAATGATGAGAGCCATTCCTGAATCCTAGTGTCGATATATAAACCTACAAGGATGAAGGACTAGGCCGAATGAGGGACTAGGCCTTCCTCTGCATCTCCCACTCTTTTTTGCATCAGCTCTTAATGGGGCAAGCTGAAAGAGTCTCTATGTCATATGAGGCTAAAGTTTTCTCTTGGAGAGTGCAATGGAGACTTAGCAACAAATAAAATTAAGCTAACGGACCTTCTCATCATATGCCTGTTGGGTTAAGCCTATATTATCATTAGTTCATACTAATCAATGAAAGATGTGCACAACTCATAATAATTGGATTACAATAATATTTAGCCTATCAATGCTTGTTTATAATTGTAGCCCACATAGAAAAATCCTAACGCTCTTAATACTTGCTACGTTGGGCCCTATATGTGTATAATTTAAGTATTAGGTAAATGATCGAAAGATGAAATCTAATAATTGAACTTCTACTAATTGAACATAAGAATTGTGACCTAGATATAGGCTTAATATTTCATGGAACAATGAATTATCATAGAACTTAATGAGTTTTAATTAAGTTAATGGTCACGAGAGCGAAATTAATTTAGTTAAAGCATTTATTTAGGTCTCGAGAGTGGAGAGAGAATAAATTAGAATAAATCTCTTTCAAGAGCATAATCATCCATGATAAAAAGAGAGTTTTAGTCTTTTCCATAACAAGCAGATGTAATACCCTTGTCCTAGAGCTTTTTGTTGTTGATACTTGCAAACTCGGTTTTTTGATTGCTTGTTGAATTGTTAGTTTAATATTCTTAATTTCTTTTAGATTCTTTTACGAATTTAAAGTATAAATAATTATAATAGTTTTGTGATCAACATGATCCTTAAGGGAATAATTTTTATTTACTACTTGTACAATTCTAGTAAAGTAGCTATATATTATTTAAGGCAAGTGGAAAGACATAGAAATGGTTTAGGAAGTTGGTTTTGTGGTAGAAAGATAATTCTTTTTTTTTTTTTTGTTTGGGTTGGATGATAAGGGTATTTTCAGACCAACTTTCATGTCATCTGAAAATAAGTGAATGAGCTCTGTTGACCAAAAAGAAATACCAACTTGGCAACCTAGACATGTCTTAATGTGTAAACTTGTTGGTTCATTGGGTCAAAACATAATCTCAATTGATGCAAGAACCAACTCGGTAATACTTTTACCTTTAGAAAAAAAATTTCTGAATTTATTTCTATCAGCCCTTAATTTTAGTAGTTGCTTCTTCCATCAATCTTGGTTTCAAATCTTTTATCTCATTTTTCCTATTCCTAATTATGCTTTCCCAATTAAATATTGCCATGCAATTCAGCAAAATAAATGATTTGGATTTTCCCCTATAACAATATTATCTTGTTAGAGAGATATTAATATAAATTTTATTATGAAAAGACTCATAATGATGGGTTATATAGGGTCTACTAGTTATATTTAAAATTAATTATACTTTTCTCTCTCTAATAAGACACTCTCCTATTATTCTAACAATAGGAGATGATCCTATCCCAACAAAAAACTCTTAATTAAATAAGAAATTAGTGCTAATTAAGAGATATTTGTATTTTTTTGCTAGATTATCAATATTTAATTGGATTAACATGATTGGGAACATGCAAAATGAGGGGAAAATTTTTTTTGAATCCATGAATCTGTTCCACAATTTGTCCTTATCAAAATTTTATGAGTTATTCTTGTGTAAATATTGTAAATATTTAATTGGAACTTTGCACTAATAAAAATAAATAATTACTTACTTTGATTAAAAATCTTAAATTAATTGTCGAGTATCCCTGAGTGTTAACGACATAATTACTGAAAGAATAACTTCAAAATGTCCAGGAGGGTTGCTGAATCGTTTATTTCATAAATGTGCATAAGGTTGAAACTTGAAACGGATCTTAATTAATTCATAGCCACTGATTGATAACTTTTCGTTTAAATATAAATAAAATTTATCTTTATATTGGTGTTTCTGTTAATATTTGGGTAAAACTCTTGTATACACTATTATCATTTCTAATTGAGGAGATTAAGTTTTTAGACGATTCAAATGAAATAAACTCTATGAAATACTTCTTATTTACAAAAAAAAAATCTTATTGTAAATGAATTTTTTTCATAAAAATAAAATCTTTTTTGATATTTTTTATCTTATTTAAATTAATTATAACTAGATATTTTTAAAAGAAAAATAAAAAAAAATACTCTAATCATATACACTTATCTTGAAGGAGATTTTAGAAGTAATAAGGTAATAAAATTTTAGCATTGTTTGATTTCAATGTAAGAGATTTATATATACTAGTGTATTGATGGGTTACTAACATTCCTGTTAATTTGCATATTTTATTTTTTTATATTTATATATATACTTATAAAAAAGTATTGACATAATGAAAATGAATTACAACTTTTAAATATATCAAAAAGTATTAGGCATTATAGTTACAACTTTACTTTTTTTATTGATTTATATTTAATTGATTATTAATATTATTTTAAAAAAGTAAAAAGTTAGAGATGAAATGAAAGAATCTCTATTATATATAGTATAGATCACGTAAACAATAAATAATTGAAGAAGTGATTATAATATTAAAAACTGGAAGAGTTTCTAGCCACTGGGCAGTTGATTTCAAATATTCTATCATCTTATTTTCTTATTGAAGGAATGGATGACTGGGCTGCCCAAGATGGGCCAAGCCCAGCCCCATGCATGCATCTAATATATATATAACATGCAAAATGCAAAGAGTGAAAACAACAATAATGTTGGTTGAAAAAACATCCAAAATCAGTTTCTCTCTTGCTCTCTGATTCTCTCCACGAATTTGGGACTCAAACTCTGTTTCTGGGCATTCAATCTGTGAATTCACAGGTATGTTCTCTTGTAATATACTTCACATGATCAGTATATCTATTTTGATCCATATATGGGGCCATTGCTTGAAATGATAATTGTATGAGTTATAATCTATATTGGTATCAGAGCATAGGGTTATAGATATCTGAACATTGTTTTCGTGGTTGAAATATGATGAAAATGCGCGTGTTTTGGTGAATTCTGTGAAATTTTGGGATTTCTGAAAACTGTTCATTAATGTGTTTATGATGCCCTGTTCATCCAAATTTTCTGTCCAATACGTTGCGAATTATTATGAAATAATTATATGAATAAAAACTAGACATTTCAAGCTTTCCATTGATATATAATTTGCATTATTTGGATGAGAAACGAGGGAGATATAAGCCTTCAAACTTGTCGGTTTCACCATTTTTTCCAGAAATGAAACAGATTTTGATTTCCCCAGAAAATAGTGTTTTAAGCGTTTTTAATTATGATTTATGCAATAAAATAATTTGGAATTTAGTAAACAATAAATCTGGGCTCAAAAATCATCATTTTTGGTTCAGGAAGGGCCCCAAAAACGAGAAAAATAGCGTCGGTTTAGTAACGGGTCAAACCGGGTCGAAAACGGGTCGACGTGACCCGTCTGGAGGAAGAAGACGACCCAAATGACAGGTCGTTTTGGTTCCACATTAAACGACACGTCGTTTCACTTATAAACGACGCGTCGTTTTGACAACAGTAATAATCGCTGTCAACTGCCACGCCACGTGTCAACATCACACGGAGACACGTGTCGAGCATTGCGTTTACGTGTCAGAGTTGACGTGGCACGTGTCATTCACGTGCTGCATTTTGGCTGCGCGTGAGGCGCGTCTGGTGGCGCGTGATACACACACGCCCTGCAGTTACCTCGATTAGACGGCGCGTGGAGGTGCGTGGCGGCGCGTGGGACGCGTTTGGTGGCGCGTGAGGGCTCGTGGAAACTCAGTTTGAGACACGGTTTTCACTGTTGGACTCATAAATAAATTTCTGATTTTTTGGTGATTTTTATATAATTTTTTGAGGATCAGAAATATTTATTTTGCATTTATTTTAGTTAAAATTCTTTAGAAAAGAAAAAAAAATTTAAATTTTTTTTCTCTCTCACTCGATTTTTGTGTAATAAATTATGAATTAATTAGGCCTTTCTAATGAGATAATTGCATCTTAAATTCGAAGAAATTCTTATTTCTGTATGTGTTACAGAAAAACTTGTTAACTGTTTGCTTAAATCCATCGATAACTCCTTGTTCTTTCATTGTATCGGTTACAATGGTCAGGTTTCAGAAGAACTCCCACAAGGACGGAAGTAAGGAAACTTGCAAAAAAAAGGAAAAGAAAATTGAATGAGTATCAATGGAAAGATGACATTAACATGATGGATCATGTTAAAACTGTTAACAAGATGATGCAAAAGGTTATAAACAGCGGTTATACCTTATCTCAATATGAACGGATGATGGCATTAAGGAACACTCTTACTGAACAATGGCAAAAGGAGATTGATAACCTTTGGGAACCAGAAGAAAAAAATTAGACCTTTCGTATATTATAAGGAGCTAGTTGTAACTTTTATGAAAACTTATATTAAGAAGGGATCTAAGAGAAGTTTAGTATTATCCATGAATCCCACGTTGCGTAGGTCTTCGAAATCCGTTAAGTTTTTCCCTTAGTTAGAGACAATGACTGTCAAGTTACCTAAAGACTTTTATTAGTCTATTCTTAAGAAAAGAACATAGATTAGGTGATAAAGATAAATATGTTCTACCTACACGTTATCTTTGGATTACTTCATGTATCTATCTTAAGTAGATTAGTATTATTGAACATGCTCTATTTGTTCTCTGTTTCTATATTATGGATACATTAATAAATATGTTTTTGATTTATACTAAATACATATGAGTTATCCATATTTATTTAAGTGGGGAATCTTAAAGTTTTAGTGACTTTATAAGATTATCATTTTAAATCAATTATATTAATATTAATTTCAAATTAGATCTTCGAAGTTTGATTGGGAACAAAGTGAACTTTTGGCTTCGAAATCTGATGAGGAATTTTATTAATGCAATTGATAATTGGATATGATATTGCATAAATGTTGGGCATTAATTATGTACATGTATATGTAGAATTAATTTGTCAAATACAATAGCTTCCGCATCAAAGAACATTGTTGCTGAGTTGAATAAGGGTGAGAAACTCAATGGCGACAATTATGAAATCTGAAAATTAAAAATCCAGTATGTGCTTGAAGAACAAGAGGTTCTCGAGACACTGAATCAGGTTATGCCAGAACCTGAAGATGGAACCACTGCACAGCACAGGCGTGACAAAGATGCATATGTTGCATGGAAAAAGAAAAACTCTCTGGCTCGCATTACGTTGTTGAGCAGCATGGAGAATGATATCATGCGAGAGTTTGTACGTTTTGACAACGCCGAGGATATATGGACGGCATTGGCTGCTAGGTTTGGTAGCACTTCAGTTACGAGACTGAGACAGCTCACTGTGAAATTTGATTCATATAAGAAGCCACATGCTCAGACAATGAAACAACATCTGAGGCATATGGCAAATATGATAAGTGAGCTGCGAGATGCTGGCCACGTCCTCACTGATGAGTAACAAGTGCAAGCGGTGATTCGTTCTTTGCCAAATAGCTGGGAACACATGAAAATCCACCTCACCCACAATGACAACATCAAGACATTTGAGGATGCTATGCGTCATATTGAGTTGGAAGAGGACCGCCTACAGGCGGCTAAACCTGAAAGTGATATCTACTTTGCAAGTTCTAGCTCACAAGGAGCTTCGGGCTCCAAGCGCAAGCATCATGGTGGTGGTTCTCATAAGAGGAAAGGCAAGGGTCCATCTTCGTCTGGCAAAAGGCCAAGGAATAACCAACCTGGGAAAGGAAGGCGTCCTTTCAAGAAAAATATGTCAAAGGTGAAATGCTACAATTGTGGCAAGAAGGGTCACTTCGCTTGTGATTGTTGCGAGCTAAAGAAGGTAAACACCCTTAATCCACTTGAGAATAATATGTTTGTCTCAAGTTCTATTTTCTTATCTGAATTACATCCTTTGTGGACTGTAGACTCAGGAGCCACCGATCATGTAGCAAAGGACAGGAATGCCTTCGTGGAATTCTGACGTATTCCACATGGAGCAAAGTGGATCTATGTAGGAAACAATACGCGAGTAGCTGTCAAAGGGATTGGCACATATCAATTGAATATGCGCAACGGGCGCACCCTATTCTTACATGATGTCCTCTATGCACCTGACATACGACGGAATTTAGTTTCTGTAATAGTGTTAGTTAGACTTGGTTTTTCAATAAACTTCCATTCAAATGGTGTAATAATGTTCTTAGGAACAACATTTTACAGCTCAGGATATTTTCTAAATGGTTTCATTGTATTAGATTATGACTTACATTCTACGAATGTTTGTTATTCCCTAGTTACATCTTCTAGTACTTACAATGTTGATGTTAATTTATGGCATGCTAGACTTGGTCATATTGGCCAACATAGAATGAGCAGACTGGCCAAGGAAGGCTTATTGGGTAATATCGAAAGAGTCGATTTACCTACGTGTGAGCATTGCCTAATAGGGAAAACATCCAGAAAACCATTTGGAAAAGGAATTAGAACTGAAATTCCTTTGCAATTAATCCATTCAGATATCTGTGGTCCAATGAATGTGAGAGCAAGGCATGGGGCTGTATATTTCATCACATTTATAGATGATTATACTCAATTCAGCCATGTCTATTTGATAACTCATAAATCAGAGGCATTAAGTTGTTTCAAAAGATATGAGTTTGGCTGAAAATCAATTAGACAAGAAAATTAAGGTATTAAGGACTGATCGAGGTCGTGAATATTTATCTGTTCAATTCAGAGAACTATGTGATGAAAAAGGGATAGATAGACAATTAACTATTCCTTATACTCCTTAACAAAATGGTGTTGCGGAGAGACAGAACAGAACCCTGCTTGAGATGGTTAGGTCAATGATGGCACATGCAAATTTGTCAATCTCTTTTTGGGGAGATGCATTGTTAACTGCTACCTATGTACTTAACCGAGTCCCTTCAAAATCAGTAACTACCACACCATATGAGTTATGGACAGGCAGACGGCCAAACTTGGAATTTCTAAAACCATGGGGGTGCGCTGCCTATACTCATGTTCCTTCGCACAAATATGAAAAATTAGGTGCACGAGGTATGAAGAGTATTTTCATACGATACTCTGAACACTCTAAAGGATACGTGTTTATAGGTGAGCAGGAAAGTGGGAGTAAAACTGAATTTGAATTAAGGGATGTCACATTCATGGAAACATAGATTCCTAAATGGGGTGAAATTGGTGAAAACCAATTCCTCTTTGAAACACTGGATCAAAGTACTGGCAATACCTCAATTGTACACGTTGAGATACCATCACATGCAAGTGGGAGCAATGTGAGAAGTGGGGAATTAAATACGAACCAATCTCAATTGCAACCACTTGATAAGCCATTTGATCTGAGTGGGAGCACTAATGAGCATAACGAAGCTCAAGATGAACAACTTTTAATACGACGATCAAATCGTAAAAGCGTTCCCCAAAAATGTTTTGACATAGAAGGGGAGGCTTTCATGGTTGCTCCACTAGATGAGGAAGAGCCAAAGAACATAGAAGAAGCTCTATCATGTCCTGCAAAGGAAAAATGGATGAAAGCAATGGAAGAAGAGATGGAGTCTATGAGATTAAATCAAGTTTGGGAATTGGTTGATCTCCTAAAAGGACGCAAAGCCATCGAAAACAAATGGGTCCTCAAAATAAAGCAAAATGCTGATGGATCAATTGAAAAATATAAGGCTCGCCTAGTAGCAAAGGGGTATACTCAACAGGAAGGAATTGACTATGAAGAAACATTTTTTCCTGTAGTGAGATTTACCTCGATTCGCCTTATCTTAGCTATAATAGCAAGTATGGGTCTTGAATTACATCAAATGGATGTAAAGACTGCATTTCTAAATGGAGAATTAGAAGAAGAAATTTATATGAAACAACCAGTTGGTTTCATAATAGAAGGCCAAGAACAAAAGGTATGTCGACTTTTAAGATCGATATATGGCCTTAAGCAGTCTTCAAGACAGTGGTATATACGCTTTCACGAAGCAGTAATAAATATAATTTTGTCAAAATTGACGAAGATTATTGCGTATATATTAAAAGATCCAAAGATCGGTTTGTGATCTTATCATTATATGTTGATGATATACTAATAGCTGGGAGCAGTAAGGAGTTCGTTAACATTGTCAAAAGTTGGTTAAATACCAATTTTGAAATGAGAGATATGGGTGAAGCAGTATATATCCTTGGAATTAAGATTTTCAAGAGATCGTTCAAGAAAACTTTTATCTCTTTCACAAGAAACATATATAAACAAAATACTTGAACGTTTCAACATGAGAGACTGCAAACCCATTGATACTCCTATTGCAAAAGGCGTAGGCTTGAGCAGAAGGCTGTGTCCTCAAACTCCACAAGACCAAAAGCAAATGGAACATGTTCCATATGCAAGTGCCGTTGGAAGTTTAATGTACGCTACGATGTATACAAGGCCTGATATTTGTTTTGCTGTTGGAATGGTAAGTAAAAACTCTAGGATTGCGTAGAACTTGATGTACTATATTATTTCCCAATTTAATGCCCACATTTGTTGAACATTTATGCATATACATATATATTTAATGTTATGTACATTATCTTTATTAAAAGGTATGCCGGACAGATCTTAGATTAACCTACTCACACAGGTAATCGCCTCTATTTTCTGTGTGTAAAATAGAGATGAGATTATTTCAAGCAAAATTATCTAAGTAATAATTAAGAGCTCAGGCTTGAAATATGATGGTCGCCTTAACTAAATGTTAAGATGAGGATATATTATTTGTTATATCCAAAAGTGAAAATAATCCACAATTTCACTTTGTCTATCTTATGTCAGATGAGAGTTATGTTGATTTATAACAGAGTAGATTTGTGAACTCAGGTTAGACATTGGAAATGTCTGAACCACCATCTGTACAGTATTTAAATATGAAGGCATACACTCCATGGGAAAGGAGAAAAATACTGTAATACGTATTTCATGCTACGTATGCAGTAATAAATATAATTTTGTCAAAATTGACGAAGATTATTGCGTATATATTAAAATATCCAAAGATCGGTTTGTGATCTTGTCATTATATGTTGATGATATACTAATAGCTGGGAGCAGTAAGGAGTTCGTTAACATTGTCAAAAGTTGGTTAAATACCAATTTTGAAATGAGAGATATGGGTGAAGCAGTATATATCCTTGGAATTAAGATTTTCAAGAGATCGTTCAAGAAAACTTTTATCTCTTTCACAAGAAACATATATAAACAAAATACTTGAACGTTTCAACATGAGAGACTGCAAACCCATTGATACTCCTATTGCAAAAGGCGTAGGCTTGAGCAGAAGGCTGTGTCCTCAAACTCCACAAGACCAAAAGCAAATGGAACATGTTCCATATGCAAGTGCCGTTGGAAGTTTAATGTACGCTACGATGTATACAAGGCCTGATATTTGTTTTGCTGTTGGAATGGTAAGTAAAAACTCTAGGATTGCGTAGAACTTGATGTACTATATTATTTCCCAATTTAATGCCCACATTTGTTGAACATTTATGCATATACATATATATTTAATGTTATGTACATTATTTTTATTAAAAGGTATGCCGGACATATCTTAGATTAGCCTACTCACACAGGTAATCGCTTCTATTTTCTGTGTGTAAAATAGAGATGAGACTATTTCAAGCAAAATTATCTAAGTGATAATTAAGAGCTCAGGCTTGAAATATGATGATCGCCTTAACTAAATGTTAAGATGAGGATATATTATTTGTTATATCCAAAAAGTGAAAATAATCCACAATTTCACTTTGTCTATCTTATGCCAGATGAGAGTTCTGTTGATTTATAACAGAGTAGATTTGTGGACTCAGGTTAGACATTGGAAATGTCTGAACCACCATCTGTACAGTATTTAAATATGAAGGCATACACTCCATGGGAAAGGAGAAAAATACTGTAATACATATTTCATGCTACGTATGCATTATACAGGCGACAAAAGATATGACTAAATTTATAATCTCATTATTTAAGCCGTGTGAGACTCTGAGGTTAAGAACACTTCAGTTTAGAACCCTTAAGACTCTTACCTTGTTTTCAAGATTGTATTTGATGTTTGCTATCTTAGGATGTTGCCAATGGTCATGAACGATTCGATCGGATGGAACATTCCTAGAAAAGCGAATTAAACACAGATTAAGAGATCTAAGTAAAGAGGAAGATCAATTTGAGATATCTGTCACATTGACTTGTATTCACTGGTCGACCAATTATGACTATATTTATGGTTAGTCATAGTTGTGAATACAATGAACAAACAATGTTTAAAATGAGATCAAGAGAGTTGTGAATGTGACTGATTGATCTAGGGTACAGCATACATGATCTACTCAAAGTCCCATTGTGAGCTATTATATACTCCTAACAGATATATAGCAACGAGCTCTATGAGTATGCTGGTCGCACGGATTGTTTGCTTGTATGAATTGCAGAGTAGAGAACTTAACCCATCATGGGCGAGTGGGAGATGAAGGAATGGATGACTGGGCCGCCCAAGATGGGCCAAGCCCAGCCCCATGCATGCATCTAATATATATATAACATGCAAAACGCAAAGAGTGAAAACAACAATAATGTTAGTTGAGAAAACATCCGAAATCAGTTTCTCTCTTGCTCTCTGATTCTTTCCACGAATTTGGGACTCAAACTCTGTTTCTGGGCATTCAATCTGTGGATTCACGGGTATGTTCTCTTGTAATATACTTCACATGATCAGTATATCTATTTTGATTCATATATGGGACTATTTGCTTGAAATGATGATTATATGAGTTATAATCTACACTTATATTATAATAGAATATAGATTAATATAGATATAATTTAGATAAACGGATCAAAATTCATCTTTCTTGAAAAATGAAAGAAAAAGACCGTTCGTTAGAAGTTTGAAAAAGTCTATTATGAAAAAGAAAAGAGGGTTCAAATCTACCATTGATTCCTTTTCGCAATTTTTGGTGGATGTATGCATTAAAAGGTGTTTTTAAGCTTTAATGTGCGAAAGAATCAAACTGACGAAAGCAGGGCAATCAGATGGAGAGGCCCTGGCTGAAGCTTAGCCAACGATTTAGTGTTGAGTGATCATCCTCCCTGAGGTCACTCTCTAACAAATCAAGTTCAAAACAGGACTGTGTCAGGTCAATGGTTCGCACTGTTGAAATTTCAAGCTCTTAATTTTTTCTAGTTTTTCTCAGTTGACGGGTTCTCATTTCTCCCTGCATTGTTGACTCTTTCTTTTTTTTCTAGAACTTAAAATAATGGAAGCAAATGTCATGGAAGAAGAGATGGAAGTTTCCAAGAACACAAGGTCCTCCTTCCACCCAACAATCATCAATCAACTATGCAAACAACCAACTATGTCATCTTTATAAGCTTTCTTTTGTCCTTCATTTCCCCATAACCTAAGAGTGGCAAAAAAGTCTTTCAAGTTAGAACTGCATAGATGCTTGCTCCTTGGGTGCTTTTGGATGTAAACTATATCCTCGAAGTTAATATTGGTCATAATATTGCTCTGCCTTGGGGTGCTTGCGTTGGGCAGAGAACAGAGCACCCAATCCCAATGAGTTCAATTACTGTTTATTCTGAAGGAGAGGAGCTGCAGCAACACAGTGATGAAACACACCAATTTCTTGAACAAGAAGAGGAGAGTGACATGCCTGGTGTTGCCATGGCATACAGTGCTTGCTCTTTCTGTGGCAAATTAAGTGCCATAACCACAAGATGCTCACGCTGCAAAGCTGCTCTGTATTGGCAAGTCTTCCTGAATTTGATTCCTGGCCTTCGCCCTTTTGTTTATCTATTTTCTTTTCTGTATATATTTTAAAAGAAATAACAATGCCCTTTTGGCTATAAAAGTCTACTTGTGAAAAAAGAAAGGTTTATATAAAAAACAGAGAAGGAAAAAAAACATGGGCGTTCATGTTCCATTTAATATTCATGTTGGTATTCCTTTCTTTTCAACACATTATTCTTTGTGATTAGAGGCAGAGATTTCAGTTCGGATGTGTTTAAGATGATAAATTTTAGGATTTCAATTTTATTTATAAATCAAATTCTTTGTTTGGAATATTATAAAATGAAGAATTAATATGAATTTGAAAATTAATGAAAAATATAATATATTTTAATTAAGTTTAGAAATTATCTTAAAAATGAGATGGATTTGGGTGAACTTTGTATTAATTTGCTTTTCTACTTTTAAAAGACGGATAATGATCATGTTATTTTAAGGATAAAAAATGCAACTTTTTTAAAAATAAAATCAATTTTAATTCCTTTGTTAGTGTATTTTAAATATAAAAATTAATTTTTAAATTAATTTAAATCATAATTTTCATATTGAAATTCCAAACATAAAAATTAATTGTTGATTTAATTTATTTTGATTTAACTCAATTTAATTATATATATTTTTGTTATTCTAAACACACCCTTAATTTTAAAATTTTTATTTTTATTAATTAGTTTGATTTTTTTTTTATTGATTTTATCAGCTCAAAGTTATGCCATGTGATTTGCACTTCGAAATTTTGGCATAAATACGAATGCCTTGGAGATAGAAGCTGCAGCAGATCAAGAGGAATCACCTGCTCATGGAACCCGTTACCTCCTCATGAAGCCTGAAAAACGTAATGTTACTACTTACTTTCATAAAATAGTTTAGGACATTTAGGTTATGTTTGGATTGAGGAGAATAAAGATAAAAGAAAGTAAAGGGAAAAACTTATTCTAAATATTTTAAACTTTAAATTTTTAAAATAAACCTTTTCTTTTTCTTTCATTTTTCTCCTATCCAAATATAACATTAGTGCCTTTAGTTTTCTGCACATATTGTCATCTGCAAGTTGAAGTTAATTTTTCCAACTAGACAACTACCACAACAGCCATTGAAGCTTGTTCTTGAGGATTCAAGAAAAGTCCTATATCCTATATGCAAGTTGATGTCACAATTAGCTCGACCCTACAGTTTCATGTTGGGTTTTAAGAATAGACTTACAAAGAGATGATGTGGTTCATTATAAAATTATATACCAAGGTGTGTAAACCAATAACATATATATATATATATATATATATATATATATACATTGGTAGTAGAAATAAACTATGTTCATAAGTATGGAAACTGTGGTCAATTCTTAAAAATAACATTTTATAAGAAATGTTATACCATAACTTGAGAAGATTAAGCTTTATAAAGTGGTTTAAATGAGTTAAATATTATAAAATACTTCTGATTCACACATACATATATACGAATGCTAACCTATTCTCCTTTAAATTTAGGTTAGTATTGTACTCTTTTTTATGTGAACACAATTATCCTTTTGTCTTTTTCTAATTAATTTAAATAATAAAGTCTATTTTAATAATTATAAACCTAATGAATCCTAATTTTTTAAAAAATAATAATTATATTTAATAAATCATTTTTTTTCTTTCATCATCGAATGTTATTATTTCTCTCCAAAATATATCGGGTAATAATGATGGGAGACTTTTTATTTTATTTTATTTAATAATTTTGAAATTTAACATTGTGCAGGAAAGCTCTAATTACACATCCAATGAAGTTGAGGAGAAAAGAGATGTGGGAGAGGTGTTCTATATTGAAGGAGGAGAAGAGCATCGCAGTGTTGAGTTCCCGTGATGGAAGAGCAACGCCTAGGGTTGGCATTGTCAAAGGTTACGTTGGTTGTGCTGTGTGTGGCAATGCAAGCACTAAAAAATGCTCAAGATGCAAAGCTGTCAAATACTGGTAAGTCTCATAATTTACCTAACTTCTCGCTAATTAAAGTCTTATGAAGTCAACTTTAATCAATTCATTGCACCATTCTGGTTGTTAATGATTTTTGAGTTATTTTATACCTCCCATGACTTGGTATTACACTTTTTATTTTAAATGATATGACATTGACTCATCCTCAATCAATTTTTAGAAAAAAAATTATTTAAGACAATTTTAATACAAGTTTTGAGACGTGTAAATTCATTATATTTAGCAAAGCAAAAAGCAGTCTTGTGATAATAATATCAATGGAACTAAGGAGTTAGTAGTATAGTGAAAGTGAATTATTCCTAAATATGAAGACAACGGTTTGATTCCTTGGAATCCGTATTTTATTAGAAAGGATCATACCATTATCACTCAGCCTGTGAAACTAATCTTATGGGACGATTTAAATGAGTCGAATCTTATGAAAATATTTTTATTTCATACTAACAAGGAATATAAAATCAATGGATAGCCTTTTCATTTATTTTATTAAATTACTAATATATTAATATATAAAATAAGTCTTTTATATTTAAATATATTTAAATATTTGATGTCACAAAGTTACTTCTTAAAATACCTACTCCTATATATTTTGGTAGTTTTTGAATATACTAATACACTTTTTGGTAGTTAACAACTAAAACACTCATTCAAACTAAATTAAGTATATATATATTTCTCTCTCGAAAAAAAAAAGTATATATTATTTCTTTGTCTTTCATGCATGTCATCCATTCAAATTCTTACATGTAATACACTACCAGTAGTATACTATATTGTTAATTTCCTTCTGTCTTGAAAATTTATACACCTTTAGTCAAGTCAGGACCAAACTGAAATATATATGGTGATTGAATTTCATAACTATTATTTGGAGGTTGAATTCTATAAGTATTGATTACGTTCAATTTTTTTTCTTCTACCAAATAAAATGATGATTAACACAATTCAAAGTGAACTGAAATCCAGCAAACACTGTTATTTAACATTCATAATTTACTGAGTGATAATGCAAACACGCGAAAG
>NSJW01000224.1:0-149014 GCA_019955255.1 Castanospermum australe | reverse complement strand
TCCAAAGCATTTACTGCCTGAGATTTATCATGTAGCAAATAGACATAACCATAACGTGAATAATCATCAATGAAGGTGATAAAGTATCTTTCTTTATTGAAAGCGTTAACATCAAAAGGCCCACATACATCAGTGTGTATAATTTCAAGAAGCTGAGTGCTTCTTGTGGCTCCTTTCTTTGTGTGTTTTGTTTGTTTACCTTTAATACAATCCACACATACATTTAGATCAGTAAAAATCTAAATCCGGAAGGATTTCATTCTTTACCAATCTTTCCATTCTTTCTTTGGAAATATGTCCAAACGTTTATGCCACAAGTAAGCAGAAACATTCATTTATTAAGGCACGTTTAGTGCCAACGTTATGATGCAAGGTCATAAAGTGTTTCAGCATATAGATTATCAAGACATAATTTATATAATCCATCACATAAGGTACTATTGCCAATCAAATGATTATACTTGTACAAACTGAAATAACCACTACCAAATTTAAAGGAATATCCAACCTTATCAAGTTTAGAAATTGAAACTAAATTCCTAGTTATACTAGTACATACAAAGTTTTCAATAAATCTAAATGATATCCAGTGTCAAGGATTAAACGATAAGTCCCGACAGCTTCCACTGGAGCTTTCATTCCATTGCCCATGAAGACAAACTTTTCATTTGGCTTTGTGGCCTGGGTTGTAAGGAATCCCTGCAACATATTAGAAACATGAACAGTACATCCAGAATCAATCCACCAAGTGTTTATAAGGAACTTCAGCTAGGTTTGATTCATAACATACATAAGCACTAGGCTTACCTTTCTTTTCGAACCAAGCCTTACGTTTCGGACAATCCTTTTGGAAGTGTTCAGCTTTTTACAGAAATGACATATGTTTCCATTATGTTCCTTCTTGTGAATTTAGAAGAAGAAGAAGTCTCATTAACCTTCAGAGGTCCTCCTCCCTTCTTCTCATGTTTCTTGAAACTTTTCTTTTCAGCCCTTGACCTTTCACATAATTGATGGAATGAATTCCCTGGTTCTTGAGTCTGATCTCTTCCTGAACCAACATACTGTGCAATTCATGTACATTCCATTTATCCTTTATGGTATTATAGTTCATCTGGAAAGGACCATACTCAGCCGGTAATGAGCTCAGGATGAACTGCACCAGGAAATTTTCATGCACATCCATCCCCAATGACTTTTAGTCTTGCTGCAATATTCGTCATCTCAATAATATGTTCATATATTGTACGATAACCATCAAATTTCATGGTGGTCAATGTACTCATTAATGTTCCCAGTAAGAGACTTAGCAACAGTTTTGGGAGCGCTCTTCCACAACATTAATACTTTGAGTTATACATACATACACATCAACATGCTTCACAGATTCAGATACATTTCATACAATGCATATTGATGTTCACTTTGGGCAATCCATCAATATACAACATTCAACATAATGATGCTAATAAAAATTTTTACAAATAATTTGGCAATGATGTATACACTAACTAGAAATATTTTATTATCTTTGGATATATAAATATAACTAATAATATATTCACATCACTAACATTCATGCTTATTTATTATAAAGACAAGCAATCAACCTTTGGGTTGATCCTTAACTGCCTTATAATAATGAACTTCAATTTACCCATAATAAAAATAATAATTTTCATGTTTTTATAGCATCAAATTATAGGTAATTGAAACACAATCATAATGTTCAGAATCAAAACAATTCATAAGAATTTGGCCACTTTGGTGACTAACAAATCATCATACTTAATTCCAAACAGAAATATTTTCTAAACAATTATAGGATTAAATTTTCACATTCAAATTTCTTCCTTTAACTTTTTTTTTTTGAATCTTATCAGCATCCGAACACCGTCTCCGGCGCGAACTCCGGTCGTCTTCTCCGGCGGTGTTCATGTCCGGTCGTCTTCTCCAGTGGCGCCAGAACCTTCACAGTCCGGTCCATCTCTTCGGCGGCGCCAGAGCCTTCATAGTCCGGTCCACCCTTCCGAGCCAGTACCCAAACAAATCCCGACACCCACCCGGAACGCCAGCCCCAATCGCAAACCATTATCTCCGGTCGTCTCTCCACCATACCAGACCCCGATCATGGAGCAGGTTCCTTCACGCGTCCTCCCTTACCGACCATCTTCTATTTCAACGAGAGAACTGTCACTGCCAGAAATCCGAAATCGCAGCTACAGTTGGGAACAGTAACGCGAAATTTCTGCAGCAACGATTCTGCAGTTCCCAGTTTTCCAGCACACCACCTTAGAGGCAAAAACTGCCATCGGCGACAGCCCAGTGAAGCCACTCATAGGCCCCGTCCACGCTGGGGTATTATTGCGGAAGGGCACGGCCAACTCATCCTCGCACCCAAAGAACCGAAAGGGGTTGCAGGAATCAAGCCAGGTGTCGTGGTTGGACCGATGATTGTGGCTGAGACGGGGAGACTGTAGCTTTATCCGGAGCGGCAATGGTCAAGCCAGGCAATGCGCGGCTGTCCGTGAAGAGAAGCAGGAGGAACAGCGCGCCGGAACCCTTAGCCGGAAAAACAGGGGAACGTCGGAAAATTGACGGAAAACAGAGGGTCCGCAGCAACCCCTTTTTTTTTTTTTGAACGATTTCTCAGATCTGGATTTCTCAGATATGGGGTTTTCAGATCTTTCTCTTTCATGTTCATTTTGTAAGAACGATTTAAAATATTATCATACATGGAAAATCATGAATTCCCAAACCTTAGCTCTGATACCACATGTAAATATAAACTTGTGTTCTTTACATTATGGATCATCATACTAGAACACAATTCGGATCTTAAGAATTCATGATTTTCACATACATTAAAATCAAATCAATAAATGGTACTAACCTTTATCCATGATACGGAATAAACTTTAGATCTGAAAGGCTTCTTGAATCTTTAGTCTTTATCGGTCCCTTTCACATACATAAAAATCAAAATCAATAAATGGTACTAACCTTTATCCATGATACAGAATAAACTTTAGATCTGAAAGGCTTCTTGAATCTTTAGTCTTTTATCGGTTCCTTCCCTTTCGTACTTACACCTTTCACTTTCTGATGGAAATAAACTGTTGGTGTATCCTTATGGGTAGAGACTGAATATATAGGGGTTTAATTTGAAATTCAAAATCATAAGATAGTGTCATCAGTTATCCGTTTCTTTCGAATTTTCAAAACCATCAGTTATCACATAGGATAACATCCTATAATCATCAGATAATTGCTCCCATCAAGCAATTACTTAATTATCCTCCCTTACAACTAATTTACTTTTCAGCCCTTTAATATGTTTTAATTAAATCATCATTAGTTCCCATTAAACATGAGACATATTTCTAACAAAAATTCTTCGTGAACTTGAACATTCAAACTTCCTTGGAGAAATTTTAAAATGTATACAAAATTGTCATTAATTTTCACAAAACAAATAGCAAGAAAATAGCATTCTTCTAGGTCAGAAAATAGCATTACAAATAGCATAACTACCAGCAAAAATAGCATTTTCCTATAAATGAGTAGTGCAGCATTTTAAGTTAACCAAGAAAATAGCATTGCTTATTTACAAAGAGACGAGAAAAGAAATGAAATACAGCCCAATGAAAGTCAGAAATCACAACAGGTCTTTGATCAAGCCTCATTCAACTGTCTTATTGATAACGAAACAGTGGGAGGATTGAATATTTATTAAGTTCTGTTCAACTACACGTGGTAGATTTAGGCCCTTTAAAACTGACATTGTAAACCCCACATAGGAAATCACAAAAACATCCTTGAATTTGTACCAAGCTCCTAATTCAAAAACCCTCAAGTCCAAATTTCACCCCAAAAAAAAAACACCATTATTCTGATATTTTCAGATTTCACATGGACCCCAGTTCCTAAAGAATAAATACCCAGTTGCCAGCAGAACCTAATGCAACAACAACATTCCGTTCAATCCAACCATTCCTGCACGTAAAACCAAAAAAAAAAAAAAAAAAACAAAACAAAACAAAAACCCAGATCATGCATACTTACAGGAACACTGGAAGGGCGAGAAAGAGAGATAAACCAGAAGGCTTTGCAAGGATATGGGAGCAAGTTGTTCCACTAAGGCTGAGAATGGTGAAGAAATGGGGGAAATGGGGTTGAATGGAACAGAAGGTGAACCATTGTTACCGGGAATGAGCTCTGTGGGTAATCCCGTGCCAATTGCCACTGTTTGAGGTGTGCAAAAGACGCCAAACTTTTGGTGGCAATTATCATCCCACGACCGACACGTGGCATTACACTATGTACGGTCAACACCTCTTGGCGGGGGTCTAACCTCTTGTTTTGTTTTGTGAAGAGTAACATTCATTTTTCTTTTTTCTTTTTTTTTTTTACTTTTTTCGGTACATGAAATTGAAGAGTAACATTCTACCCCTTCAAAATGTTAAATTTGTGTTTTAATAAATTTATTTTTAAATTTGTGAATATCAAATTACACTTATTATTACTAGTTAGCATATCTGGTCTAAATTCTGATGCACGTATTTGTAATACATATAATATTTATTTTTATAATAATAATAATAATAATATTATTATTATTATTATTATTTAATTAGTATTTAATATATATATCTTAAAATCATGAAGAGAAATTTTAAAAAACTAAGTTATGAGAATAGGAATTTTGTTTAGATTCGATTAGTGTTATGTGACCTATATTGAAATCATGAAAGCGATTTTGGGCTACCTAGAGAATAATAACATCTGTTGAATTTGAGTGAATTCTGTGTTCAGCGTACTTTCTTAAAATCATGAGGAGATTTTTGAATTACTTAGAGAAAAGTTAAAAGTGACTTCAAGCTTTATTCACTAAAACGGAAAGTTAAGTTTTGAGAAATTAGTTATTTATACGATCATTAATGATTTTTTTTTATAATAAAAAGTTTTAATGAAAAGAGAAGTTATCTCGTTTAAACATCATGACATATCATAAGTTTCAATCATAATTTATAATAATATTTATAAATTATTTATTAATAAAAGACTCTAAAAAAAACCCAAACTCAAAACCGTTATGAACTCAAAACTCTAAAAGAAGTCTCAACTATGAGGCACGTTCCCATAGAGCAAAAGTCAATTAAGACCAAACCTTTTTTGGTTTTGTATTGCATTATATTCATAATCCTTTCATTTCCTTTCAAGAACTTGAGTAGCACGGTAGTGGTACTTGAGTCCTTACTTAGAAGTGTGGTGTAACTAAAAGTCAAATAGGAAAAATTTTTAAGTACATTGAGTAATTTATTAAATAGTTAACATATATAAAATATTGTAAATATACGTTAATCTTTAAAAATCATATAAATAAATGTTTATTTTAAAAAAATTTCATCAAATAAATATACATATCATTATTTAGAGAAATTTATGAATAATTATGTGTCTATATAGACATTAACATTAAATATGTATAAATTTTGTAAATTATATTTTATTAATATATTTTTAAAAAAAAATTAATTATAGACATCTAATATTAATTTAAACCTCATTAACAAAAAAATATTAATTTAAATACTTATATTTATATATATATATATATATTCTCATTCAGGCATCCATCCACGTGCTATATGTTGGCCACTTGCAGCCTGATTTGGTTGTCAGCTAACCCAGCAACAGAGGCAGAGCAAGGGCAACAAAACGATACAAAGACAGCACCATACAGTATCATGTTTTTTAACCTTATCATTGGATTTTGGTGGGTTGGTGGAGACTGTTCGGAAAGGGCGCATGTGCTGTGCCTGTGCTGTGCTACATGCCTACGTTGCACAGCGTCCGATGTTGAATTCTCCATCTCATCGCCATCTTGGGATTGGAGGGACCGCCCCCACTTCGAACCAACCGAACATTGCTATTTGCTGCCAGTTCTTACTCACACGCATTCCCAACCTCGCTCTTTTTCGCATCCATCTCACGTCACGTGCTTCCAGCTTCCTTTTGAAAACTCTTATTTCCGGTATTAACAAAATATTAGTTATATAAATATAAAAATCGTAAAATACAAAAAAAAAAAAAATCCCGTTTGTTTTGGACATCTGCAATTTATTCCTAATTTCAGAAAGATTCAAAAGATTAGTTTATTACTTCCTATATATATGCAAAAAAAAAAAAAGATAAAAATTCTCTCATCTAACAAACGTTCGTCTTACTAACAAAAGGTATGTGTCACGTGTTACATGCCTATGCAAAATGTCATCCACGCAAGAAAAAAAAAGCACTAAAACATGAGACTGAAAAAAGAAAATATGCAAAGTTAAAAACTGTGTAAAAGATTCAAACTTCATTCACTTTTTTTTTATACTTAATGTAATAAAAATTTAGTTTTAATTCACGGTCAATATTAAAAAATTTTATATTATCATTTATTATGTGTTATTACAATATTAAAAAAAATTAATCTTTTAAATAGTTATTATATATGATAGTCAAATCTCTTAATTAAAAATATGATAACATATTATTAAACGATAATATAAAAAATTATACTAAGAGTCTATTAAAATTAAATTGGTGTAATAATTTATTTTCTTAAAACTTTCTTTTCATTTGGGGGAAGATTTAATTCCACATCCTTGCACCATTATTATTTGAAATAATTGACATATTTATAGATTGATAAAATATATAAAATGAAAAAGATAAAATTTATAAATTGAGATTTTAAAATAGCCCCACCCTCATTTTCTCTCTAAATTATCATATCATGACTAGCTAAAAATTTCAGCAATTATATTTTTATCTTCTTTTATTTTGATACATTGAAAGTGTAAACACAAAACATTATGATTACATATATATAGTTTTAGTACATGCGTTGAACTAGGCCATGTATATCCACCAAATAAATTATAATAAAGTGCATATTTGTCATTGTTGGCAATGAACTAGTAACTCAACTGCTATTGGCTTTAGTATTTATAACTAAAGTGTAATGGCGTCAAATGTTCAATTTTTCATAATATAAATCTTTATCTCCTATCTAAATGCTTGCACTTCTTATATAAAAAAAAGTGTATACTTGTCAATTACAAATGTAGAATTGGAATTAGTTGCTAGCTAGAAGACTTAAAAGGAGATTTGTTTCAAAAAGAGGGGGAAATCATATATATCAAATTTATGTGTGAAAATAAGTTGACTTAAATCCTCAAATGTTTAAAACTAACGGAGAAAATAATCTTAAACATTGTTTAAAATTGTTTTCAACCGCTACATAAAATTATTCATGAGGTAACTAATTCAGTTTTTTTTTTCTTTTTGAAGTGAGGTAACTAATTAAGTTAAAAAAAATGAAAAAGTAAGTTATTGCAACCCTAAACGGATAACCATATTATTTTAGAATATATGCACATATAATTTTTTTCCTTAAATGAAAGCAACTAATATTGCTTAAGCAGTTGAAGAACCGTAACTAAAATAGTACTAAACTTTTTTTTTAACAATTTGTTTGATTTTACTTGAAATTTAGCCTAATTTTTCTCTTTAATTACATCATATCTTAGATGTCCTTTATTAAAAACAAAATTATTGCCCAAACAATAAGATTGCGAAATAGTAAAGATAAGAAAAGGGGAAAAAATGTAGAATATAGTTATGATTCTTTTGAATTTGTTTTTCTTTTTTTATTCTCAATCCTTATCAACCTTTTAAAACTTGTACAATATTAGAAACTAGAAAACGATTTCATTTAAAAAGAGATACCTCAACTTTCTTGTTTTTTGTTATCTTCAGATTGAGAAATTCATACCCAAAGGACCTTTCGGGTTAGTAAAGGGTGAACTTAATTGGCCTTTGGACTACCAAAAATCATATATTGGTCTCTACAAGACGTTACAAGCACACTCATGTTTGCATACATCATAATTATTATTAGAATAAATTAGTTACATATTCTAAATCTATATATATCTTTTTAATTGTAGAAAAAGTGCAAGCATTGGAATAAGAAAACGAAATATGAAATTTCATTAAGAATTAAACTTTTGGTATCATTACATCCTAGTCTTATAAATTATTTATTGAGCCATAAACTCTTTCACTCTTATATATATCTAAATTTAAATCTATTCTTCTACTTTCTTTATTTTCAGAATCTACAAATACTTTTTTTTTTGTTAACAAAAGTATAAGCAATTTTAAAATTTTAAAAAAAATGAAATACCCTATATAAATTTAGTTAATATATTACACCTGTTAAGAATAATTTTTTGGAGTTATATGATAAACACAGTTGACTTTTGGTCATTAAATAAAGTAAATATAATTAAATAAATTAAAATAAAAATGAAATATATCTGCTAGATATAATGAACATATTGGGCTTATATGTGTGAAATAGAATAAAAACAATTAACAGTTAGTAACCACAATTATTATCACTATTATTTTTTAAATTTATGACATATTATATTATTGATGTATATAGAATTTTTTGTGATAAAATATTTCATGAACAATATTTGTAGGACATTTTTTTTGTGACAATAATGTTTGTAGTAATTATGTATATACTTTTTTTTTTGCTATAAATGTAAAAAATAACTTGTGATGAATGCGTGAGAGATTTGTTTGTATAAATATCATCGATGTAAACATCTTTTATTTAAAAAAGAAAACTGTTATATCACCAATTTTTTTTGTCAAAATTTTTTATAAAATAAAAAAAATTAGATCCTGATTTTAGATTTCTTAAATAAACCCAACTCTGAAGCTATCATGTAAAAAAAAAAATGAAAGAAAAAGGCAAGAAATTTGATATCTTTTTTAGGAAAGTAAATTGAAGTGAGGATCATGAAGGAAATCCTCATGTGACTAATAAAACTTCTAGAAAATTACTTGAAACAGATTCTACAAGAGGCAAGTAAATCTTTTTCTTTTCTTTTTAAAGTGATCAAAAGAATATAGAAACATAAAAGGTGCCAATGCCATTAACTAACTGGACGCAATGCACGGATCAAACTTGCGGCACACAGAAAGCAACAAGGCACCAAACCCCCCGACGTTGAAAGCGGCGACGGTAGGACCGGCTGCAAATCTAAAAACGAGAAAACGCCACCCGCAAAAGTAAATAAATAAATAAAATAAAAAAAGAAAAAAGAAAAAGCCCGGAAAAGCCCACGGGATTCCGGCGTGGCTTTCGAGGAAGGGTGACACTAGACCTCTCCGTTCATCGCGTCACGACAAAACTCAGTTTCTGAGAAAAAAACTTGCCTGCCATCAGCCCCACCTTACTTTCAGCAATCTTCAGATCACAGCCATCCATTGGTGGGATACATCAATCTCAAAAAATTCTGATAATTTTTGAAACGATTTAAATTTTTAGTTTATAAAAGTATTTGTTACGATCATAATAGTTCATATGATATATATATATATATATATATATATATATAATTTACTTAAGCTTAATAAATATTATTATAATATATACATTGAACTTTATATGATAAATGTTAGTAAATAAAATATTAAAATATATTAAGTGAAAGTATTTTTTTATTATGAGAGGTGAAATGATTAAATTTCAATCATTAAACTATACGTAAATTGTTATAATTAAATTTTGTTTAAAGATCATATGACCATTTTAAAAATTATATAAATTTATTTATAATAAAATTACATGACTTTATGTTTTAATCTTGACTGTTTATGTAAAATATAATGAACAATATTTATTTCTCTTACTCTCATAATAAATTATTTTTCTCATTTGATATAATTTCAATATAAATATATTAAATATTAATTTAATTTAAATAAAATTACTATTATTATATCACACTCTTTTAAATAATTCAAATGAAATTACTATTTTTATATATAATTCCATCAAATAAAATTAATTTCAACAGTATAAATGCTATAATATAAAATATATTGAATACTAACTCAATTTATATGTAAATTGAATACTAATTTATTCATATTAATGCATAAGGATGTGATTCAATGATAAGTAAGTTAGAAACCTAATAGGACGAGTTTTATTTATAATATTAGAAGTGAGATTACACCTTGTAGAATCCAGAAAAAAGATAAGGTATATTGAATACTAACTTAATTTATATAAAATTACTACTATTATATTACACTTTTTTAAATCTTTTATGATGATTTCAAAATTAATATATTGAATATTAACATGATCAAAATAAAACTATTATTCTCATATTTAGCTCATTCAAATTTTTTTAGATATATTTATTTAATATTAACACAATCCATATAAAATTATTTTTAGTAATAAAGTTAAATTTAATGTAAATTATCCTCTAAATAATATAAAATATGTATAAATTCTCGCACGAGAATAATAACTAATAAATATAATGTGACACTATATAATCAAATAATTGTGTAAAATATTAACTATTTTCTAAATATATAAACATATTATAATTTTTGATAAACATATTTTATTTTGATTCATTCAAAGTGCAAAAATTATTATAATAAATTATGTGATTTCACATATTTATAAACTAGTTAAAAGATTTTATAAAAATAAAAATTACACATAAATCAAAGTTTGAGAAAGTTTTTATATTATAACTTATTATTTTAAGTCAACACATGATGCGTACATTACATATTTTGTTAGTGAATTGGATATCTTTGATAAATATGATTTTTTGCACATTTAGGACTCATTTATATAAACTTTTAAAAAGAGATATTTTTTATGAGGTTTTTGAAAACATTTTTTTTAAAAAATAGAAACTATTTTATGTTTGAGTGTAATATTTAAAAAATACTTTTTTTAAGTTTAAACAGTTTTTGATGTTATAAAAAAGACAATTTTTTTAAAAGGACAAAAATCTAACATCTGAAAAAAGCATAAAAATATGTTTTTTTTTTCAGTATTTCAGCCTTTTATTTAAAAAAAAACTCATTTAAACATACTAAAATATTAAAAAGTATTTTTTTAAAAAGATAACTTTTTATCAAAAAAATACATCCAGACGAACATTTAATAAAGTTTAGAAGTTTTTTTTAACACATTTAATTTAAGTTGGAGGAATTTTTTGATCCTTTACTTAGTAAAGTTCAGAAGTTTTTTACACGTTGTAATTAAGTCTAAGAGATTTTTTTTTACTCTTTTCAAAATTCAGGAAATAAATGGTATATGAAACAAAATTAAAAGAAATTTTTACATTTTACCCTAAACTATAATGTATAAAAATCATTAAAAATGAATTAAATTAAAAATTTAGATAATTTACATGTATATTATCGTTATACTTAATAAATTAGATTGTGTAATTTTATAAACTTTAAAATCAGTTTCATTTCATTCACCGAAAAAAAACATCAGTTTCAATTCCAAATTCTTAAAAAAAAAAAATTGGACCATTGACTGCCCACTAAAAAGGTTGCAAGGTTTTACTTTATCATAGAGTCATCCGCAGAGGATAGCACCCACTCTCCCAGTTTCAGAGGTTTGGTCATCTTAGAGAGAGAAAGGAACCCGAAGAGAGAGAGAGAGAGAGAGAGAGACAGAGAGTGTCTTTTGGCAGGTTCATTTCATAAGAAGCTCCGCGGGGGAATTGCAAATAAAAAAAAAATACAATATTCGCATTATTCTTCTTCCTTATAAACTTAGGTGCTGCAAAAACAAACCAGAACGCTACGAGGAGCAGCACAGAAAGAAAAAGGGCCTCGCCTCCTTTCTCTTTCTCTTCCTTCTAGGGTTTTTGCTTCCTTCGCCTCCTTCAATGGCCGCTTCTTGCTTCCTCAGATCTGCCCTTCTCTCTCCTTCCCGCCCTGACCTCTCCCCTTCTCCCTCTCATCGCTTCAAGGTCACCTCCATTACCCATTCTTTCACCTTCTGCAATTTTCCATTTTCTTTTCTTTTTCCTTCAGATATAGTGATTCATATATGGTTTACTTATTCTTTTTGTTTTTTTCTTTCCCCTTACCTGCATTTCCTCTCAAAACATGCGGAGGCTTAGGACTTATATGATTTGTTTTTATTCATGCTCTCTTTCTCTTTATTTTCTTTATTGAATTCACAAAATTATAATTGGTTTTGGTTTTGTTGCCCTCTGTTTGGTTACCCGGAAAACAGGGGAGGAGGAAAAGTATTAACATTTTTGTGTGTGATGTTCATCTGGAGAAACGGGTTGAACTAACTCCTTTTAAACGATTAGTGCATATGATGATATGAGAGTTGTTGAAAAAAAATTATGCTGGTGAATCCTTGATTGTGAGGATTTGCCAGTGCTTCTTCTTCATTGCTGAGCAGTTATGAAGAGCTTCCTTCTAATGGTTTACACACTAAACTTCTGATCATTTTGGGGTTTTTACATTTCTTGTATATGTTTTCTTAGTATAACAGCTGAACGCATATGTATGTGTGATTCAGGTGTCATGTAATGCCTCAAGTTGCAATTTAAATTCTAGGAAGTTACAGTCTAGTGTATTTGGAACTTCAATTCCAAGTGAATCATTAGTCTTACAGTTGAGTAGCTCAAACTTTTTACTTAGTGTCCTTCTTCTTTTTGCCTTACTTCCATTTTTTTCTAATTATTTTTTCGGATTCTGTGGTTTTATTATTATTGATCCTTATAAATTTATCAGAAACTGCAATGCCCGGAATATACAGCCAATAAAAGCCACAGCAACTGAAATCCCTCTCCCTGTACAGAGTAAGAATAACACATTTCTTATGTATAGAGTAGGGTGATTTACATGCAATTTTTTCATTCTTACTCTTGGCTGGTCTGGTCTGTTTAGAATCAAGGAGCACTGGGAAGACGAGAGTTGGAATTAATGGTAAGTTTCTCATTATGAAAGTTCTCTTTGTTGTTTCTAGTATCCACCTGTGGGATTTAATTTTACTACACACTTCCAATTTTGCATCAAGGACTTCCTCATAGACATTGAATGCTTGTAAGCTTTGATTTCCACATCCTTTTGTATCCTATGCAGGATTTATTTACGATGTAATAGTCACTTTACTTGAAACTCATATATGGAATTTCTAAGAATGGACTCAAAAGCAGTTACTTTTTTTTTTTTTTTTGGATGTGGAATTTGTGTGTCATTTTAGATGTGGGCAATTAGCTCACTTTTTATATTCAAAGTAATTGCTGTCCTTTACAACAGTGACTTGTTCAGAATTTTCATAAAAATTCCTTGAACTGTTGAGTTGCTTAAGATGAAACTGGTACCTTCTCACTTATTGGTAATGTTTGATGAAAGCTGATCAAGTCAAATAGTTAGAGGATGATCCTGCTGTAAGATCATATGGTTAAATTGACTAGAATGTGTATGTCTTTAACTTCAACTTGAGAGAAAGATTTCAATTGTTTTTTTTTTTTTTTGGTTAAAATAAATAATTAGTCCTTATAGTTTCACCTGATTTGAATTTTAGTTCTTATAGTTTTTTTCTTTAGATATCGGCCCTTATAATTTCATTCATTTAGATTTTGGTCTTTGCAATTAAGGTATCGGTCCTTATATTTTCCACTCATTTGGGTTTAGTCCCTATAGTTTCTATTCAATAAGGTATTGGTCCCTATTTTCCGTAAAGGATTGGTCCCTATAGTTTTCAATTATTAAGGTATTGATCCCTAAGGAGCCAAAATCCAAATAAGTGAAACTATAGGGACCAATATCCAAAGAAAAAAATTATAGGGACTAAAATTCAAATTGAGTGAAACTATAGGAACTAATTGCTTATTTTATCCTTTTTGTTTTTTTTTTGGAAATCCTGATTGATAGGAGCTGTGCTAAATGTCTTCAGGTTGCTTCCATAAGTAAGTTTTGAATCAAAAGCAACAGTAGATTATGAGTTCTTCTTCAACTTATTTTATAGTTAGGAACTTATAAATTAGTTGCCTGAACCCAAAATAAATGTTCTCATGGGTTATTTTGTTGGATGATATAATACTTACAATCATTATGCCAGAGCATGTTATAGATTCCTTTAAGTTGTGTTTATGGTGTGTCTGGTGTATTTGGCTGAAGTGCCATTTTTTATTTTTTAAAGAATTGCTTCCTGTCATTACATATGACATGAGTATTTTTCTTGACAGCATAATGGTGCTCTACTTCAAAAGTTTTTGAGGGGTTTCGCTACCTATTTAATGTGGTTTTTTATTTATCGCATTTGCTTTATACTTTTATTTATTTTAAGAGGTTATTTTATTCTCTAAAGAAAAGAATTGTTAAATGTTTATCACTCTAAAAATGTAGATGATGAAAATTTTGTTTTAAACCATGAAACATATTGTTAGAGTTTATGTCAGCTTGTCTTATGAAAACACACATCTTTTATGCTGAAATGTGCAGGTTTTGGTAGAATTGGAAGGTTGGTGTTACGTATAGCTATTTCCAGGGATGACATTGATGTTGTAGCAATTAATGATCCTTTTGTTGATGCTAAATATATGGTATGTATGTGCAATTGCCTTAATGGTTTTGCTTATTTTTTAAATGTTCATGGTTTGGTTGTTGTACAGATTATAGACTATATTTATGTGTGTGTGTATATATATATATATATATGCATATATGGCGATGTATGCATCTATCTCTAAAAATAACATTCTTATGTTCTTTTTTTACATAAAAAATCTTATGTTGATGTTTAAAGATTTGGATTTGTATCATGATACCCAGAAAAAACAGAACACAGTTTATTGATAAAATTGCTTCTCCACTGCTGATATCAAGGAGATGTTAGTCTCAAATGGAGATTTGTACACTAACAGAGAAGGAAAACTCTCAAAACAGAAAAGGAAAAATGATAGACAGCAAGCTCTTTGAGGGGTTTGCTTCCTCCCTTCCCAAACCTTTCCACTCAAATTCTGCTTGTCTCTCTCTGCTCGCCCCTCCTCTTCTTATGCTTGCAGCCTAACAGAATAGCCTAATAGAATTTCCCTCCATTTTTCCATTCCACCTGCCACTTTGGCAGTGCTTACGTTTCAGCCCCCTTCCTTAATTTCCTTCTCATCCTTCACATTCCCCATGTGGTCCAGCATAGGAGGGTGGCCTAACTGCCTATTATATTAGTACAATGCTCTGATCTGGGATGCCTTCCACTGTGATGCCAATGAGCAGTGACATAATCTCATCTTACGTTGTATACTTTCTGCTGATTCAATTCGGATGTTCTGCAACTGTAGTCTGTATCGTTTTATGCCTCTTGCCTTTTGAACCACTGTATACATCTTGGGATTGTTTATTCAGATTTTATTGTTTTCACATTAAGCCCTCTTTAATCTTAAAAAATTCCAATTAATGGAATTTTATGTGGATGATCCGGGTAAGAAGTATTTTATGCAAGTGGAATCTAGTACCTTTTCCTGTCCATGATGGCAATTGCTCTTGTTTTGGTAACCCCTGTGCCTTTTTACCCCTGTAGTCTTTCTGCTTTGTATCTAACTTTTTTTTGTTTTTAAATGTAGAGTTGAATTTTATCGTTTTATTATTGAATGACCTAGGTTCAAGTCAAACAGTGAAGGCTATTTATATGTCCTAAACTTTTTAGTCACATGCTAAAATTTTACAATCAAACCTTTTTCATGTGGACTGTAGAGTAGATTGCTTCCATTTCTTTTGTTGGGTTCCTGAAGTTTAATTTTTTTCACGAAAAGAGTTGCCTATGGTTTAAATAGTACATGGAAGGCAAACTATGTTCACACTTGAGAAATTTAACACAAAGTACGAGGAGAGAAATTCCTTTGTGATTCCCAGGAGAGGTGATAAATTTGTGAACCCATCTCCATCCTATATGTGTCAATATAGCACAGTATTTTTATATCTTTTGACATGACATGAGTTTTCATAAATAGTTTGCATATCCTTTGATTTATTGTAATGATATGATTGAGCTGTCTTAGCTGGTATTGACTCTTGCCATTGTTGTATACAGATTGAATACTAAGTCATATTGTACGTACATCTGGATGACGATATGAAATGGTTGTTATTTGCAATCTATCCTGAAACATATCCCAAACACAAAAAAAAATTGGCATTTCTTTTAGTATTTATGATTATCAAAAATCTTATCTGGCTGGCTGAAGCCTAGTTTTTATGATTATGAATAAGTAATACTGTTAATTTTAAGGAAGTAGAAGTTTCAGGAATGGCACATCATCATGACAAAAGTAGGTGGTGTGACATTTCTCGGGAATTTTGCTATTTTGGTACTAAATACTTTTCTGGATTGAAGATGGCATACTGTTGAAGAAGATAGTTATAATGACTTTGAATTATATACTTGAAGAGTGTCATAAATCATCCCAAAAGGTTAAGTTATTAGGTGAAGATGCATGGATGGTTTTATATTTCTAACATGCTTCCTCATGCAAGAACCCTTTGGGCTTGAAGTGTGTATAATGCACAAGCCTACCTTACTTATGCTAAATTCAACTTAATTGTGAAGAATGGGGACATCATGGACCAAACTCTTAATCACTTGGTGATAGAGGTGATAGAGGCTCTGATACCATGTCATGAACCAACTATCCTAAAAGTTTAAACTGTTAGGTGAAGATGTATAAATAGTTTTATATTTCTAACAAAGAGTTAACCAGTTAGGTGACTCCTTTTTTTTTGTTTCTCGTTATTTTTTTAGGGGGTTTAGATTGTAGATGATAAGTTTTATTTGCATTGTCACGCAGCACATACCATGACAACAGAAGTTCTAAACATTGAAGAGAAATTTGGGCGAGTGTATTGTTATAAACTTGTACTTCACCTTTCTTTATGAATTCATCTTTGTTTTATTTTCTTTATTGTTGTATATACTTTTTTTAATTCATTCATAGCGGGATAAATCTTGGTTGTCATTGCATATTTAATTTATTCTCTCTCTCTCTCTCTCTCTCTTTAATTTCACTTCATTGTTTATTATGCATACATTTTTACTTTATTATTTTTATCTTCTCTCTTTTCCAGGCTTACATGTTCAAGTATGATTCTACTCATGGACCATTCAAGGGAACCATTAAGATTTTGGATGACTCTACTTTGGAACTTGATGGGAAGCAGGTTAAAGTTGTGAGCAAAAGGTATCTAGAGTCGAGCCCTAATAATGGAAATGGATGTTGAAAATTTATGTGCCACTCGTTTACAATATTAGTTGAGGTGTCAAAGAGTTCTCTAACATTTGGCTTAACATGCATACATTTTTATTTCTCTATTCAGAGATCCCGCGGAGATCCCTTGGGGTGATTTTGGGGCTGATTATGTTGTTGAGTCTTCAGGAGTTTTTACAACAGTGGAGAAAGCTTCAGCACATATGAAGGTTGCAATGTTCAATTACTTGTGTATTGAATGTTGTCTCTCTCCCTCCCCTACCCCCTTCGCTTCCTGTTTGTCTTGCTCTCACCTGCTCCAAATCTTAATTCGAGCTTTATCTTATTTCACTCTAGGCTGGTGCCAAGAAAGTCATAATATCAGCTCCATCTGCTGATGCACCAATGTTTGTGGTAGGAGTGAACGAGAAGACATACAAGCCAAACATGGACATTATTTCTAATGCAAGCTGTACTACAAATTGTCTTGCTCCCCTTGCCAAGGTTTGATTGCATCCTGTAATGCAAAGCTTTATTGTACTCGGGTTTCTCTATAATGAGAATGTTGTTTGATGTTTTTGCACATGCTAGGTTTTATCATGTAGTTTAGTGGTATAAAAACCAATAAACTTTTAGGTCTAATGGTAGCTCCTCTCCTTAAACAGCAAGGAAACTGGTAAGAGTTAAAAAAAATCTGATGGTGCTTCTGTGACATCTAAAAAGGGAAGCCTGATAACAGCTTTCTACGAGTGTCTAAGACATGAAATATACAATTTTCTTTATTCTTCAACTCATAATAATGCCATGCTTTTCCTGTTGGTCATGTAAGATTATTCTTTTTTTCATGGATGGATCCGGGTATTGAGGGGCTAACATTAAAATCATTCAAGAGATAGTAAAATAAAAATTGTAATCCAAAAATTCAATATATCATACCTTCACCGAAGTTGACACCAAATTTCTTCACATCATAAAATTCATTGATAATTGAATCATTATCAAACTTTTCCGCAATATCTCTTGCTGTATAAGTAATCAAACAATCTGATAGAAGTGAACTTAATGGAGTTAATGCTGATGTATCTGAATCAGTAAGCCTTTTGCACTAATGAAATATATAATATGGCCCATTGTGATTTGTGTCAACCAACATATAGATCAATGGGGGGCAGGATAAAATCATGTGGGAGTAATCTGACTCGTAAAGAAAAAATCCATTTAAAAAACAAAAATTTCAAATGTGGTGGTTGCCGCTCCATCTGTCCCTTGTTTCCTTACTCATAATAGAAATTTGTGTAAAAGCCTCTAATTCTTCCTATATATATTATTCCTCAGGTGGTTCATGAGGAGTTTGGTATAGTTGAAGGTTTGATGACAACTGTACACGCAACCACAGGTCTCTTTTGCACACCTCCTAATTATAGCCCCTGATTTCTTTTTGGTTAAACCATCCTTTTATATGTTGACACATAGCATTGGTAACATGATTGCCTTTTTCATTATTCAGCAACACAAAAGACTGTAGATGGTCCTTCTATGAAGGATTGGCGAGGGGGAAGAGGAGCAGGTCAGAATGTAATTCCAAGTTCGACTGGTGCTGCAAAGGTAAGAGATGGACAACCTAGAAGATATATCTTCTGGGAAATTTTGAAGACATTGTATGCTTACTATTTTCAGTGTTGATTTATGAAATTTGGTTCTCGTTTTATGAAATTGCAGGCTGTTGGGAAAGTTCTTCCTGAGCTTAATGGAAAGCTCACTGGAATGGCATTCCGTGTTCCTACTCCTAATGTTTCTGTGGTGGACTTAACATGTCGACTTCAGAAGAGTGCATCGTATGATGATGTTAAAGCAGCAATAAAGTATGTCTATGCTTCTCTGCTTTGGCTTCAATACTCTCCTGTTGGGACTGTTCTCTACTAATCCTTCTCTGATTTCTATGATTTTGCTACTGTTAAATGAAGGTATGCCTCAGAGGGACCACTGAAAGGAATTCTTGGATACACAGATGAGGATGTTGTCTCTAATGACTTTGTTGGCGATTCAAGGTAAAATTATATATTTTTTTTCTTAATATAAATCACTGTCACTATCTTGGAGATTTCAGACTCTTGCCTTTTTCCAGAGTGTAGACATGCTAAGATGCAGTCTCGTGCACATCTTTATTTTATTCCTGTTGAAAAACGTGACACCATAAAACATGAGTTGCCCAGATGCATTTGCTCCATAAGTGCTTAAAACGGATTTTAATTTGCTAAAAATAAAACTAAACCTTCATTTATCTCTTTTCTCCTACTAGCCAGAATTTACCTTCATTTGTTAGATAAATGGCTTATCTCAAATGAAATTCTTTTGACAGGTCAAGTATTTTTGATGCTAAGGCCGGTATTGGGCTTAGTGCTTCCTTCATGAAGCTGGTTTCGTGGTATGACAATGAGTGGGGTTACAGGTATAGGTATCTTGACAGAAATCTAGGATGTGAGCGTGCAATTGCACCTACTCTTGTTTCCATGTAGACTAATTCACACTAGCACTAACATGAAGGCATGTTTAAAAGCAAAACTTTCTGTAAACGTTACCCTTAATCGTGTTTGTTGAATGGTTTGCCTTGCAGTAACCGAGTGTTGGACCTTGTAGAGCACATGGCATTGGTGGGAGCTCAGAATTGAAACGCCAAAATGGCTTGTTTGTTGCTGCTGCTGATGTTGCAATTCTGAGTTGGCCTTGAGTTAGGTTAAAAAATAGTTGCCGCATAGGTTCTCAGATTTTGGCTTTGATCAGATTTATTTAAGATGTGAGGTTAATGATCACATCATGTACACTGAAATCAAATAAAAATAAACAGACACATCCTGGTTACACGGGTTTGGAATTGGTTTTCATATACCTCTGAATTTTACAATCTTCCTTTTAAAATGCTTGACGTTTTAAGGGTGATTGATTTATATTGGCCTGTTAGTATATGATATGTAATACATAAGCACCTCTCAAGGGGGGCAATTCACTGTGTATTTGGATTAGTTTATTTTGTAATTAAAATAATTTATAATTTAAATTTTATTGAGAGAATTTAAAAAAAAAAGTTTTTTTTTATTCTAAAGTTAATATGTTATCAGACATGCACTCAGTCTGTCTCTCTATTCAGGTCTAGTAAAATGCTCTTAGTTATTGTGCAACACAAACAAAGCTAAATTACAAAATGGGGAGGATGTCTGGTCTTTTATATGATTGTTCCATTAAGTGTTCATGTTTCCAATTTAAAATAGTAGTTTAATATTCATTAATTGTTTATAAAATTTAAAATTTCAAATATGATGTTTTTTCCATTTATGTACTTGTTGAAAATATCTTCATCGACAAGTATAAATTTTTCGTCACATATTTAATGTTTAATTATAAATTTTCATTCAAACCCACAAACAAAATTCATAGCCTAATCCTTGGCGTTATTATGCAACTAGTATCTGACAACTCATCACAAGGAATGAACAAAAGCATCAAAATGAACTAGACGCACACTAGTTTGTCTCAGCCATCAGCCGCGGGCAATATAAGACGAAAAAGCCCCAGTTAATGTTGACATGGACGCATAATAATGGAGCCCATCGATACGAAAATCACCTTCTCAATGACCATTTGCGCCCTTGAAAAGTGGCTATCTACGCCTCTGTTACAACGAAGAAAAATTGATATGAGTGTTATTATTTTAATTTATAAAGTAATTTAGTCTTTGTATCTATAAAGTGATATTATTTTAATTTTTTAAAAAAATTTATTTTAATTTAATCTTTTAATAATTAAAAATTATCATCAATTTAATTTTTTAATTATATAAAATTATTATCAATTTAATTCTTTAATCATTGAAATTTTATCAATTTATTCTTGTCCGTATACAGAAAGATGATTTTGTTATCACTTTTTAAATTTAAGAATTAAATTAATGACAAAATTCTTTAGATAATCAAAGTAATGACACTTAAATATTTGAAGGACTAATAAAGAAGTTAACTCTTTTTTTTTCAAGGAAAAAAAATTGTGAGGAGAGGCTGTCTCATTTTGGTGAAACTAATTCGGAGTGAAACAAGTAGGTGAAGAGCTATTTTTATGTGAATTTTGTACTCGTTTGAATATTAAATATTTTTTTTTTCAAATGTGCTTTTTAAAATTTTTTTTAATATGTTTGAATGAGTTTTTTTAAAAAAGCTGAAACAGTAAAAAAGAAGCACATTTTGTGCGTTTTTTATGAGTTAGATTTTCGTGTTTTTTTAAAAAAATCTTTTTTATAATATAAAAAAACTGTTCAAAGTTAAAAAATATTTTTTAAATATTACATTCAAATATAAAATAACTTTTGCTTTTTAAAAAAAATATTTTAAAAGAAATTTATAAAAAAAGATTTTTTTTTTAAAAATCAACCAAATGAGCCCTTTATCTGCTAATTCGATCCATAATCAAGTCTTTATATAGAAAGAGCAGCTCCTAAAATTCAAACAAAAGATTACAAGTATCTTTTCCTTTTCATTGTAGCGGAATTATTGCCTATTAGCCTCGTTATTCTTTTTAAAATAATTAAGAAAGTAGCAGTGTACCAGTGTACCAGATATACTTGAGAAATTGTTGGAAAGAATGAATAATTGATAGTGTAGCAGATATTTGAAGAATTCTTGGATGAACCCACCTAACCTAACTCTTAGGCACAACGAATTCTTGGATGAACCCACCACAAAAACGTAACGTAACTCTTGGGCACAACCCAACACAACCTTCCAACGTATTTTGGTTTCGGTCATTATCCTCTAAATCAAGGTTTTAAACTTTGGGCACGTGGCGTTGCAGCAGTCGCGGTTGATATAGGCTAATGTGAGTCAATGTGACCTATAATTACGGATTGATATAATTGCAATAGCAGTCGCAATTGACGAGTTTAAATATATTCTTTTATCATTAATTTGTTTAATAATTAACATATTTTTTAAGAAAAAATATATTTATCAATGAATAATATTATACAGTTAAAAATAATAATAAGAATTTTTTATGAAATTTAAACAGAATAAAGAATGACTGTTAGATGAAATTAAGTAATAGAAATCACTCACCAATTTAAAGATCAAAAAATATGATAAATTATTCTATTAAAAATTTTAATAAAAAAATTTTAATTATATAATATTTTTTTATTAATATATAATAATTAATTATACCTTTAATTATATAATATTTTTTAATTATTAAATATAGAAATATTAAAAGATAAATAAATAAAATATAATTTTACGTAACATTTTAAGAACGTATGATAATTCCTCCTGCATACATTCATTGCTCTCATAATATTATATCATAATTTTAATATTTTAGAATATATAAATAGACTTATAATTTTAAAATATAATCTATCATCAATTTGTTTATAATTAATTGTTTAGCATTAATTTATTTACAATCTAATTCAAAACTTAAAAATAAATTTTATTAAATCACAACTACGTTTCAGATAACCTTTTTTTTTTATTTTAAATCACTTTTGTACAAACTCAAAATTAGTTCATATATAGTAGTAAGAGATTTATGTAATTTGGAGAAGGCCATAGGTTGAAACTATTTATATTACCATTGACAAAAAAAAAAAAATTCAAGTTCTATAAGTTTAAATTTACAAATTTAACCCAATCACAAACTTAATAATCCAAGCAAACCAACAATACTGAAATTCAAATCAAATAACAGAAAAAAAAAAGTGAAGAAAAAAGCTAAACGTTGTGATAATCTTGGTATTCCCTATAAAATTTTGATTAATAAAGTTACTTCTTGATGATTAAGAATGGGAATTCTAACTCAAAAAATAATTTATTCTCTTTTTGGTAATTATATTTCTAAAAGTGATTTTAATAAACAATATTTAAATAGTATCAATGTTACCAAAATTATTTTTTAGATAATAAAAATTTTTAAACATAAATTATAGTCATAGAAACATATTTTTGAACAAAATCAAATTAATTTAAAATTAAATTTACAAACTCTAATTTAAACCCACACTTAAATATATATTCATACCTATTTTCAAATGATTATATAATAAAAATATTTATTTTAATATACAACATAGCTAATTGCTTCTTATAGATGTATAGCATAGAATCACCCCATGAATGATTGACACAACCTGTTAACCACACAACAGTTTTAAAGGTGTTTGTGGGCTGGGTTTGATTTAGTGCAGTTCTAGCTTGATATTTTGATTGAGGTAATTTTTTTGTGCCCAAACCCAACCTTAAAACTCGAGCAACCCCGATATGTTCGGGTTATGTATGATCGATTAGGACAGGACTGGGATTGGGTTAGCCCAAAATTTGAACACGATCAAGATTTTAACATGTCTAACTTGTAAACTGAGTTATAAAACTTTAGTTTTTAAAAGTAAGAAAATTTAAAAAATAATTTTTTTAATATTTAAGTATTAATATTATAATACTTGTATTAGTCTTGAGAATAAATAGAAGATGATGTCTTAAAAAATAAATATTATTTAATCTCGAGTTAGGTTGAGCCAACTCAAAAGATATCTCAGTCTCGGATCAAAAATGCACCGGATCCAAATTTTTGAACCAGACCTGGCTCAAAATTTTTATTAAAATTGGGTTTTATCCAGCCTAATTACTTAGGCCAGAGCAAGGTCATCAGGCTAGATTGGGTCTTGAACATTCCTAACTAGTTTTATCTTAAGATTTTTATCTTCATAATGTATTGCATTGATTTCATGTAGCGAGAGATTCATAAGTTTTTGTTCAACGGACACAACGTATATTTATACCAAAAAAAATTATAATTTACCTATATAAATATTATATATTTGATCATATATAATTATTATTCAAAAATGTATTTACACATTACAATTGCAATATTTAAGTACACATTTATGATAAAATTTTTAAATTAGCTGTTAGTGTCATAAGCACCAGATAAGAAATTCTTATGAATAAAATTTTATCAAAATGAATCAAAATCTTGTCAGATGTAAAGAATGAATATACTGAATTCAAGCAAGTTAAAGTAAAGTTACTTGATATTTATCTCTTTGAAATTGTTTAAGATCTTAAAACCTCCATTTCTTGATTTTTTTTATTTGACAAAAACATCATCCATCTTTGCTTTTGTATAAATATACGCTTATTATATTTAATTTAACCCTTCTTGTATGTATAAAACTTTGCTTATTATTATTTTTAAAATAATTTTTTTTAAAAAAAAGTTCATATGTGAATAAAACCTTTTAATATCAGTCACGCAAATTTTTTAATGCAATTTTGCTCACATAACAAAAATAATAATAAACTATGACATATAATAATTTTTTTTTTTCCCGCTCATTTACAAATGGATCCTTCCCTGTTCCCTGGTTGGGAATTGGGAAATACCTGATGCATTGTGTAGTCATTGCAGTTGTCCTTTTCTGTGTTGGTTTCAAAAGTAATTAATCTAATGTATGGTATTAAAATGATAATTTTATTTTATATTTATTTTTAAAATAAAATATTAATATTTATTTATAAAAAATTATAAAAATAATTTTATTTTATATTTTATTTTATAAAATTATATTTATTTTTTTTATATTTTTAATAATAAAATATTTTTTAATTTATGATATAATTTTTTTATAATTAAATTTTATATTTAATTATTTATTAATCTTAATAGTATTTTAATTTATTATTATTAAAATTTTTAATTTGCATGTAAATGTTTTGTTTTTGATTAAAATTATTTATATATAAAAATAAATATAAAATATTTATTTGACATATAATATTATTCTTTTAAAAAAATTACAGTTTTATTTTAATTAAATTATAAAAAAAATTTAAATTAAATATTATTAACAATGTTAAAAACATTTTTTATTAGAAAATTATAATTTTTATATTAACTTTAATTTTATTCTATAATAATTTTATATATTAATAATAAAAATTTTTAAAAATATTTTATTTTAAAATTATTAAATTATGAAATAAAAAATTATTTTATTTTATTATATTTTATTATATTTTTATTCCACTTTAATTCATAAAATTATTATTTCTTACAAGAAACGTTAAGTTCGGCAAAGATCTCAATTCAGATTTCAGAAAGTGGAAGATCTCGTCTTCATGGAATCGGATTTTCATGGGACCACTTGACATTATCCGACTTCAATGGGTGGTGCTGATACTGCCAACTGTATACAATAAATTCATCCGCAAACTTTTATCGCTATTTATTATATCGTCGTGCTAAACTGAAAATAAGTGCGAATTTCTGTAGACATATGGGTAAGGTTTGGGCAATTATGGAAAGGCATTTTTTTTTTTTTGGGTAAGTGGAAAGGCATTAATTAAAATAATTTATAATTAAAATTTTATTAAAAGAATTTTTAAAAAAATGACTTTTTCAAAAGTTGTCCCATACATGCATTAGAGCAACAAAAAGTGACAACTTGCAATATTTAATAATTTGAACCATGAAAACGAGCGCATGAAAATGAGTAAATTAATAATTAATAATTAATAATTATTAAATATAAATAAAAAAATAAATAAAATTATAAAGGCTTCAATGCGTTTCCAACTTCAAGTCTATAGATCACTTTTTCCCTCAATTTCTCGCTAATGGCTCGTCATCAACTTGCTTCCCTCCCAGTTACTTTCACCAAAGTGCTTCCTCTGCAAAGAAAATCATCATTTCTAGCAACCAAGAACTTCAATGTCCCTTGTCCAATCCAATGCAGGGCTTCAAGTGATGTTTCTAATAATCATGCTCAAACAATTCTTCGTCGTTCTGCAAATTTCCAACCTTCAATTTGGCATTATGATTATATACAATCACTGAGTAGTGAATACAGGGTATGGTTTCATTCTTCTTTTGTTCTTGTCTTATAACTTCATTTGTGAAAAATCTTCATGCTAATGCACAATAGTTAAATTAATGCAGGAAGAGTTATACACAGAGCAAAGCATAGTGCTAAGAGAAGAAGTAAGGATGATGCTCTGCAAAGTGGAAAATCACAGTGATAAACTTGAGCTTATTGATGTCTTGCAAAGGCTTGGAGTGGCTTATCATTTTAACAATGAAATAAGGAACATAATGGAAAATGCTTACAACATGGATACATTCAAGAGGAAGAAGAATTTATGTGCCACAGCACTTGAGTTTAGACTCCTAAGGCAACATGGATATAATATATTACCAGGTTTTTGAACTTCCTATCACTGGAAACACTGATAAGATTGCACTTAGAAATACTAATATTGATTGAGATTGTCACACAATTGATGTATATTTTTAGTTGTTGTTGCAGATGTTTTTAATAGCTTTCGAGATGAAATGGGTAACTTCGAGTCTGTTGACGCTGAGGGAATGTTGTCACTGTATGAAGCATCATTTCATGCATTGGAAGGTGAAACTATATTGGATGAAGCAAGAGAATTCACCTTAAAATTTCTCAAAGAATATGTGAACAAGAATAGAGGTAATAATTTGTCACTCCTATCAGTCATGCTTTGGAGCTTCCATTACATTGGCGGGTGCCAAGATGGGAGGCTCAGTGGTTCGTCAATGTATATGAAAGAAGGAAACATAGAGTCCTGCTTTACTTCAATTTGCTAAATTGGATTTCAACATGCTTCAAAGCATCCACCAAGAAGAATTGAAGTACACATCAAGGTGAATGTAATCGTTATGTTGAGCAAATTCAATTTATAGTTCATTTCTTACCTTTTTTAATTAGTCAAGTACATGCATAACTTTGTTTTAAATCTTTAAGATTAATTATACCACTTAGGATTATTTTTTAAAACTTATATTAGTAAAAAGAATAATAATAATTAAACTAATGCTCTTACTTTCTTCCAATTTTAAGATGGTGGAAAAGAATCGGCTTTGTAGAAAAGTTGACTTTCGTTAGGGATAGGTTGATGGAGAACTTCATTTGGACGGTGGGAACAAGTTTTAAGCCAGATTTCGGATATTTCAGAAGAACCATGACAAAGGTCAACTCTCTAATAACCACGATTGATGATATTTATGATACATATGGTAAATTGGAAGAACTAGAGCTCTTCACAAAAGCAATTGACAGGTTATTAGCATTATTGCTGCTTCATGATTTTTTTTTATCGAGTAATATTAAATTCTTTTAAAGAATTAGTTTAGCATCCTCCTATTTACTTAAAGTGAATAAAAGTAAATAAACATTTAACATTTTGAGAACTTAAAAAGTATATAATATTTTTTTATTCAAGTAATTAGGAGGATTATTAGAATGATTTATTTGATGAATTTAGAATTATTCTACTTTCCCATCTTCTCTGAAATTTCTCCATCATTGATGAATAATCATTAGTATTTTTTTTTGTGTGATTTAGATGGGATCTAAATGCCATGGATAGTCTCCCAGGCTACATGAAAATATGCTTCCATGCTCTCTATAACTTTGTCAATGAAATGGCTTACGAAAACCTAAAAGAGAATGGAGACTACATCACTCCATACCTAAAGAAAGCGGTAAGCAATATATTATGCTTAATTAATTTGTATGCATACACTATTGTTCTTAATTAACTATAATTATTGTCCAGTACTCATTTTATCATTATTTGCAAATTTTTTCAGTGGGCAGATATATGTAAAAGATATTTCATTGAGGCAAAGTGGTACCACAGTAGATATATACCAAGCCTGGAAGAGTACATAGAGAATGCATGGATTTCTATAAGTGCACCTGTTATATTAATTCATGCTTACTTTTTGATTCCAAATACATTCAGAAAGGAGGATCTGGTTTACTTAGAAGAATACCCCAACATAATTCGCTTCTCATCAATGATTTTACGTCTTGCTAATGACCTTGGAACATCTAAAGTACAATGGCAATCTCAGTCTTGTTATTTACAAAACTCTCTTGAATTCAATATATATCTTACCTTTTCTTTTTTTTTTCTGATAATATTTTTCCTCTTTCATTTTTAGCGTGAGGCTGAGACAGGTGACATTCCCAAATCAATTCAATGCTACATGAATGAAACTGGAGCTTCTGAAGCAGAAGCACGTGAGCATGTAAAATCCATGCTGTGTACAACATGGAAGAAGATGAATGAAGAAGTTTGTAATTCTTCTTTCTCTCAGAATTTTATAGACACTGCTGTAAACCTTGCAAGAATGGCACAATGCATGTACCTGCATGGAGATGGCCATACTGTTCAAGGTCCTGAAACCAAGAGTCTTATACTTTCATTACTTATTCAACCCTTTCCAATGTGATATCTGGGAGAAATTGTTGAAAATTAATTACTAGAGTTTTCAAGAGTCCAAGTACCATTAAAACTCTGGTAGCTACAAAAGCGTGTGTCTTGAGTTAATGTTTAGATTAAGTCTTTAGCATGTTCAATGGGGATCCAGTTATTGTATTAGACTTGGCTCCAACCTTCCTTTTGATATGGTGAACCGGGTCAAGCTAGTCATTAGAAAGGTTATTTTATTATCTTAGCATGAATCAGGTTGAAGTAGTCAATTTTTATGCAGCTTGGTTGACTCGACCTGGTAGGTAACTTAGTTGACTCACCAATTTGATAAAAACTAGACTAAATAAATGTATTGAAAGAATTAATCACTCTTATTGTGAATTTTACTTGTTTGGAATCAAAATAATTTTTCAATAATTTTATTTATTTTATGTATTGTTTTATTTTTATTAAATATGTACTTATTCATTTAATTTTATTTGGTCCGACACACTTACTCTAGTATGTTGAGTGGGGATTCAGTGCTATACAAAGAAATGTGAATTTTTTTAGGTTCAAGAGTATTTCTTGAAACACTTACTCTATTGATCCAACAGTGGATTTAAAGTTCTCAATGTAAAACAATAGTTTTGTACAGAACAAAAGTCCACAAACTTAAATAATTTTCACCCAATTATGCTCGGCAATAGGGTGGCATTTTGCCTAATTTAATCTCTCCCCATACCCCTCAAATCAACACTCAACCTGCCCCTCGGGTTTAATTTAAGGATCAAAACCTAAACTCGTCCTTATGAAAATATTAAAAACTTACGCTGTACTCCTTATCCGCACTTATGAATATAAAGTTAAGTGTTTTATGAAAGAGTATAACTCAACTGCCTTGAAGGGTATAGTTTCTTTCTTTCTTTCTTTCTCTTTTTCTTTTTTTAGTGAGTACATAATACCTATTTAATTGACGGACAAAGAAAACAAAAATATCTTGGGAGAGGTTCTCATGAAAATATGCTAGTGATGAGCACACTTGATCATGGAATCCATGAGTAATTCTTCTAAATTTAAAATCCCTGTTGGAGATAACTTTATTGATTCAAGTTTAATTAACACACAGATGTGTTAATGTTTTTGATCCATTCATGGGTGAAAGTGATACAGATACTCTTTGTTCTTCATCTGAACCTACTCCTGTCCACCAGCATCAACACACCTCCCTTGCATGTTTTATGGCAGATGCATTTTGAGGTCTGACTTTCTGCAATTTCCATAATCGTAACCTCCCTGCTTGCAAATTGGACCACAATCTAGATCAGAGGAGCATGGCCCTGTGAGTTCTTTACTTTTAGGGGTGCTATCTGCAGCTGCAACTTCCACCTTCATTTCTTCTGCAAAGCAAGTGTTACATATTATGTTCAAAGCTGTTAATTAATAACCTTTAGCATGTGCTTTGTATGTGTTGTATCTAAGAGTCAAACACAGGAATTTTAGTTGAATACATTTGATTTTGAAATTAATAAAAATATCATCACTGAGTGAGAGAGACTCACGAACAAAAAAGAAGGATGAAGAAAATAGCGAAGATACAAATTTGTTTTGCCATGTTTAGTTGCAGATAGAGTTTTGGTTATGAGATTGGAATCGATAGTAAAGTCAAATATATAATGAAGATAGGAGGTATTTCAAACTAGATAAGTTTTAGAAAACATCTCTAAAAAGAACCTATATACTGGTTAAGTGGTAGTTTAGATATGTCTTTTTTTTTAATAAAAAAAGAATTTTTTTTCAAAAAAATCTATTTTTTTTATCTTTTAATATATTAGGATGAGCTTTTTTGAAAAAAAAAGAAGCTAGAAACTGGACTTTTTGTGCTTTTAAAACAAGAAATTTTTTATAACATAAAAAAGTTATACAAACTTAAAAAAAAATTTTTCAAATATCATATCCAAACATAAAATACCTTTTACGTTTTATAAAAAATCTTTTTAAAAAGTTCATGTGAAATTTTTTTTTAAAAAAATCTCATCTAAATGAGTCTTACTTAAAGTATATTATTAAGAAGTCAAATCCTAATATATAGATTCTGATATTCAATTGATTTGTGCTATCTTTGCTTATTGCTTTCATTTAATTACTAGTTGACATTGATTTTTTTTATTTTTTTTTTTGTCTAAGGGGTTGGGGGGAGGAGAGTGGGATCTCCCTCATCAGGGATCATCCTAGGGTGGAATACTTCAAGGCATTTACCAGATGAATCAAAACCTGAATCTCAGTTGACATTGAAGTTCAACTTTTAGTTTTTGGCTAAATGAATAAAGCAAATAAGGATGGTCCATTGCTCCTCATAAGAAAACGTAGGCCGATGGTTGCCTAAATAGTTAAATATGAAATATGAAATGGACTTGGAAATTTTATTTGATAATGGACTTGGCAAGTTTATTGGTGTATAGGATATGGGCAAGTATATAGTATTAATATTATACCTCTTCTTTAAAAAAAAGAAAAAGAAAAAAATCGCATATGGTTTTTCACAATTTCCTCATTCATTTGATAAAAGTGATTTGCGGTATTAATATAATATATCCCATTTAAAAATTGTTGCGAGTTTGGCCTCATTTAAATACTGCTTTTCATATAAGATAACTTGAAAATAAATCCACTTTGCTGAGGTGACATGGTTAATTGCTAAACTGATGTTTTACTTTTTAATATCTCTGATTGAGATCGAGTCAATAAAAAGAGAATCTTTTTTGGTAATCAATCTTCTTGATTATAGATTTAAAACCAATTAAAGAAATATCCTTCTTAATAATGATTAATCTCCTTGATTACATATATGAAATTAATTATTTAAAAGATATCTTTTGTCAATTAAATATTATATTCTTAAAAGACTCAAATACTTAACATATATAAAAAGTCTTACTTTAAGTTGGAATAGCAATTCACTTTTACTGTATATCCTTCCTAATTTGAGTAACGAAAACTCAATTTTTACTTTTTTTAATTTCTTTTAAATTAATTTATACAATTGTTTTAGTCTGTGCTAAGATCCAATTTAGACTTTTCATGACCAAATTCAAATGATCCTACCTAATCAATTATAGGCATTAGTGCTAAGATAGAATGCATAACTAGAATTTTTCTTAATTACTGCACAATTTTCCTATGTCTATTCAGTTATTTTTTTTTTTTCACTTGAGAAGGATAGTTATTAAAAATTGAAACTATGTGTGTACTATGGTTGAGTTGAAACGACAAGCATGACATTTTAATTGTCCTTTGATACTTTTCAACACCCACACAAATTTTTCTAGTCCACATGAACCTTTTCGTGCTCTCAATCTTCTATCCATAGGAATGAAAGGGTTAAATCCCATTTTGCAACTCAAAAACTATGATTTGCGTAAAAGTTTTCATAAACAGGTTCTTGTAGGAGTGAGTTTATTACCACTTCTATTTATCTATTTCCACTCATCTTTTTTTTTTCTGGTACATATATTTCCACTCAATTTTAATTATTTTTTATTTATTTTTTAAATTATTATTCGTTAAATAATAATTGTTTATTTCTAATCAAATTAATTTCCTTCTGTCATATTTCTATTTAAAAAATTCTTATTATTAATTATAAAAATTATTTTTTAAAAAAATATTATCTCTTTCAATTGTTGTGAACTCTTAATTTTCTCAATTACTCTTTCATCTTAAATCACGCCCTCTCGTTCGATCTCTCTTCTTTTTCAATGCAATAGGTAAGTTTTCATGGACCTGTCCAGAAAAAGAAAAGGTCACTAGAGTGCTAACACCCTTGTGATTATATTTTTAGAAATGATGGTTACACTTACAAGTTGATTTCACATATTTCACATATTTGAAATTAACTGATTAACAAAGCAATTTAATCACTTAATCATATACAATTTTTTTAATGGGATTAGTCACGTACAGTTAACCACTTGTTTAAATTTTATAATCTCGTTGGTTATCGCTTTTGTTTAATTTTATAATCTCACCAAAGTGGAAAACTGACCTGCCAGACTTGGAAAAAAGGAATGAAAAGAATTATTTGCAACCTGAATTCACCTCTTCTACATATATACTCATGTGCCTGCTTCTTTTTTTTTTCTTCCAATAAAAACTGATGTTAAACATTTTTTTTGTAATGTTCATCCAAAAATGCCTGTTTCAGTTTTATAAAAGCAGGAAAAAAATAAAATATTTTCATAAGATACTTTCAAATCCCTCTCTCATTCACTATTTTTAACATTTTAAAATTCTATCCATTTAAAGATTTTAGAAAAATTTAAAGATCCAACCAAAGAGACATAACCTTAATTGTGCAAATGGCGTTTCCCAGAAGAATATAAAAAATCAATATATAAGTAGTGTTTCTATATGCTTCAAAGTAAAACGGTGCCACATATACTAGATATTTTTGTCCCTCCGACATCTTTTCATGATTGATTTGATAACTTAGTGCCAAGAATATTACAAGATGATAAAATAATAATGTTATTTATACTTTATTTTTATTACACTATTTTTTATTATTTTCTTTTTAGATAATAAAACAAAAAAAATACATATTCCAAAACACTTTTTCTATCTTTATTTTTTCTCAAATAACATGGTGAAAACAATGGTGTAAACAAACTAGTGTGCAACAAATATTTTTCTGATTAGACAAAAACAAGAACAGTCACACACAATTATTGAAGTCTTTTATCTAACAAGACATCCTACAAAAATTAAGTTAAATATAAATTTAACCTGTCATATAAAGAGAAACAATCTCAACCCTCTCCAAATACTCTAGGGTGGGGTGGAGTAGGTTGAATATCCACATAATAGGTAAAATTGCCAAGCATACACTCAACGTGGGATGTGCACAATTAGTCAATTACAAACAAGACAATGGATTTGCTTAAGGAAAAGTTGTAAATTTTGACCCCATTAAGTCTAATAATACTTTTGGGTAGGATGACATTTGTATAAGTAAGATTTTTTTTTTTTTTGTTCAATTTAGCCCACAATGAAGAAAAATGACTAGTCTAAATAGATTAGACTTATTTTATTCGAGAGTGTCAATTTCCAACTCAATTGTTTGATGAATCCATTTTGCCCAAAATTATCCAAAAACGTCATATTTTCATATGCCTAACTAAAATTGAATTGTCCCAAATGAGTGGACTTATTTAACAATTCTTATTGGCTTTGAAAAAGAAAAAAGCAAAGTGATATTTTCATCCCATGCCAAAGTTTCTGTTTGTTAATTTTGATGAGTTAGTTTGTTACTACTTTGTTTCCTTCTTTTGGTTGGCATTACAATTTGAAAAAAAAAAGAGAAGAAGTTAATTTATCCACTCTCAAATACCAATATGTCTCATGGAAATCCTCTGCAGATGGAAGTTTAACTCAATAGCCATGGAGGGTACAGTTTTTTTTTTTTTTGGTCAGTGCATAGGTTCTGATTTAATTGATAGAAAAATAAACTCACGAGGTGTTGATGTACCGAAAAAGAATTACGTCCTTAGATATAAGAACTGCAGTTCAATTTTTTAGAAATTTCCATCTCATGAGAAACATCATACTATTATCACTTCTAAACAGATTAAATTTATGAGACAGTTCAAATAGGACAAACTTTATGAGAATACTCTTTTTTCACACCAAAAGAAAAAAAATAAAAATAAAAAATCACTTCAGAGGTTCTAAATATGCTTGTGTGCACACATGATCATGGAATCAATATGAGTAATCTTCTAAAATCCTCAGTTGGAAATAACTTTATTGATTCAAGCTTTAGCACACAGATGTATTAATGTCTTTGATCCATTCATGGGTGATACAGATACTCTTTGTTCTTCACCTGAACCTTCTCCTCTCCACCAGCATCAACAACTTCCCCACATATTTTATAGCAGATGCATTTGAGGTCTGACTTTCTGCATTTTCCATAATCATAACCTCCCTGCTTGCAAATTGGACCACAAATTTGATCAGAGACGCATGGCCCTATGAATGCTTGACTTTTAGGGATGCATTCTGCAGCCCGCAACTTCCACCTTCATTTCTTCTGCAATTGCAAATCATGTCAAAGCAAGTGTTACATGCTATGTTTCAAAGCTGTTCATAACCTTTGGCATGTGTTTTGTGTGTGTTGTATCCAAGAGTGAAACACAGGAATTTTAGTTGAATGCATTGGATTTTGAAATCAATAAAAATACCATCACAGAGAGAGACTCACGAGCAAAAAAGAGAAGGATGAACAAAATCGTGAAAGACAAAATTTGTTTTGCCATGTTCAGTTGCTGGTAGAGTTTTGGTTATGAGATTGGAATCCATGGTAATGTGTTATATATATATATATATATATATATATATATAGTATATAGTGAAGATAGGAGGTATTTCAACCTAGATAAGTTTTAGAAAACATATGCGAAAAGCACCTACATATGTGGTTAATTAAAGTATATTATTAAGAAGCCAAATCCTAATATATAGATTCTGATCTTCACGTGATTTGTGCTATCTTTGCTTATTGCTTTCATTTAAGTACTAGTTGACAATGAAGTTCAACTTTTTTTTCTTTTCGGTGAGAAAAAGTCCAACTTTTATTTGGATGTATAAATGGCTAAATGCATAAAGCAAATAAGGATGGTCACTTGGCAATTGTCTATTGCTTTATAGGATATGGGCAAGCAAGTATACAGTATTATTATACCTCTTCTTTTTTAAAAAAAGAAAAAGAAAATCACATCTGGTTTTTCACAATTTCCTCATTCATTCGATAATATATCCCTTTCAAAAATTGTTGCGTGTTTGGCCTCATTTAAATACTGCTTTTTATGTAAGATAATTGAAAAGAAAATCACTTATCCATTTAAGAGTAAATAACAATAATTCTAGTTATGTAATATTTTTCTATATATTTTTTTTGGGTACAATTTTTCTAATATATTAATTTTTGAAGGTTTTCACTATATACTTAGACATTTCTCACGGAATCCAAAAATACACACTACGCACTACAAGTCTACAAGACAGCACCAACTTGAGTGTGCTATGAGTATGTTTGAAATCATAAAAATTAGTATTAAATTGATTTACTTCGAATTACATTAAATTAAATTAAATTAAAAATCAACTCTTATATTTAAAACTCATTATAAAAATTGCACTATAGATAGCTTGTGTTTGCTTGGGTTGTTCATACTTTTCCTTCGATAAATAAGAAAAACTAGTAAATCAAAATAAACTCAACATTTCCTTTTTTTTCTTCTTTTAATTTTATATAAATTAATTTATACAACTGTTTTCGTCTGTGCTAAGATCCAATTTAGACTTTTCATGACCAAATTTAAATGCACCTACCTAATCAATTATAGGCATTAGTGCTAAGATAGAATGCATAAGAAGAATTTCTCTTAATTACTGCACAATTTTCCTATTTAAATTTTGTATTTTTTTTTCACTGAGAAGGACAATTATTAAAGGTTGAAACTATGTTTGTACTATGGTTGAATTGAAACCACAAGCATAACATTATAATTACCCTTTGATACTTAGGTAAAACATAATTTACACTTTTGAAGTTTATTTTGATATCAAATTATTCTATGAAATTTTTTTTTATCTTATTAAACTCCTTTGAACTTTGGTCTGATTTAAAAACGTTAGTTTTTTTTTGTTAAATTAAACGGAGATTAATATGTAGTTTCAAGTTACACCAAACTTTATAAGGTTTAATAAAACAAAAAAAAAATTCAGAAAGTAATTTGATTAAGGATAAACTTTAGAAGTGTAGATTGTATTTTATCTCATAAGGTTTTTTAACTAAATCATCACATAATATGCACTTGGGTTACATGGTATGCATGTGAGGATGACTTCCGTTTCATTTAACTGTAAAATTATCGTTTTCAAATTAAATCAAAGTTTAAGGAAGTTTAGTAAGACACAAAAAAATTTTAAAGGAGTAATTTGATATTAAGATAAACTTTAAGAATATAAATTATATTTTATCATTGATACTTTTTAACAAGCACGCAAATTTTACTCGTCTATATTATATGTACCTTTCGTGCACTCAATCTTCTATCCATAGAAATGAAATGGTTAAATCCCTTTTACCAGATTTAAGAAAACAAATGGTTGGAGGGTTAGTAATGGGTTTGATTTAACTTTTGCGACTCTAAAATAATGGTATGAGCAAAAGCTCCAAAACATAAGCTTTAACTCAAATCATGGTTTAAAAGTTTTAAAAAATTGAACAAACGACGCACTAGATACGTGGAAAATTAAAAATTCTTTTCAAAGTTTTACTTTTGCAATTTATTTATTTAAGGGTTATGGTGGTGTTTCACTAGGATCGGTATTTTACAAGAAAATGGGACAACCTCTCGTCTCTTAACTTTTATTGAAAAAAAAAAATAGAAAACCAGTACCTTATATACCAAGAATCGTGATATGAAAGAGCCAGAGAGTGGTGCTATTGCTATATCATAGAAAAAAACATTTCGTGAAATGACTTAGAATGATGTGGCTTCGTGTTTTTTCAGCCAAAATATCTCCCACGACCGATGCCATACGCAAACTCAGTAGTTGATTTCTCCAATTCTCCACGAAGTCTTTTAATTGTTTCATATTCTTAATTTTCTCAATTACTATGTGGATGTTTGCTATAATAAAAAGGAATGTAATGAAATAATAATAGGAATTAGACATTTTCATTCTCATATTTAGTTGAAAAATAAGAAAGGAAATACTCTTTTCTTTCGGAATCTTTATTCTCTTCATTTGAGTGAATAAGCATTTTTTTTCATTTCATTTTATTTCTTCCCTTTCCATCACATAGGTAAGTCATCATGGTCCTCGTGCATTAGAGTGAGAACACTTAGTGATTATATTAATAAAAATGATAGTTAGTTGATGAAAAAAAAGATAAAAGGGATGATAGTTTCACCTACAAGTTGGTCTCACATATCACACGTACTTTAAATTAATCAACTATCAAACCAATTTAACAACTCAATCACAAACAATTAATCACTTATCTAAACTATGAATTTCTTTATATGTTTATGTATTTAATCGGATATATATGAATTGGATTGGCAATGTGCAATATTGATACTTAAAAGGTTCAAAACATTTTTACTTACACTAACGCATGTTAGTTGAAATTCTTCTTTTTGATATTACTATTATCTTCCATTTCTTTACTATTACAAAGGAGACTTCTCTCTTTGGTATTTAATTTTTACTTTCTCAAATAATCATTAATAATTAATTAAATATAAATAAAAAAGGAGTAAAATTGTAAATACTAGTATTTTTTGATAACTACATTTTAAAATTATAATTACTTTCAAATACAAAGAGTTATCTTTATTTTTACATACACTATTACATTTAACCTCAAATATATTTTACTTTTTTAAAAAATCATTTTTATTTAATTAATTTTAATTATAATAAAATTATATTTATTAATTTATAAACTTATTATATAAAGAAAAATTAAAAATACAGATTGAAAAACACTACAGTGCATATCAAGATGCTAGCTTATATAAAAGCACTAGATTTGTCACACATTATAATGATTAAACATATGTTACGACCAAGACCTTTAGTTCAAAATTTTAGAAGTAATATTAAGGTTTCCCGTACCCATGAGCATTTGCATAAGGCACACAGATAGTTAAGAACTCATAATGTGTTTTGTTTAGCTTTTGAAAAATCTCAAACCATGACAAAAATATATCTCTTATAACTTTTGCTCAACCGATGGTTTAAAAATTCCAACAGTCAAACCAAAAACACCGTCAATTGTTTAACACTTCGATTAATTTTATTTTATAATCTGGCAATCTTGCTTCTCACCAAAGGGGGAAACTGACCTGGCAAACTAGCAAGAAGGAATAAAAGTATTATTTCCAACCTAAATTCACTTCTTCTACATCAAACACGTGCCTGCATCATTTTTTTAAAATAAATTATTTAAACATTTTTTTGGTATTATTCCTCCAAAATGCCTGTTGGAGAGTTCTATATAATGAGGAACCAAATATTATATTTTCGTAAGATACTTTCAAAACCCTCTCATTTGTACCAAAAACACCCTCATTCACAATTTATAACATTTAAAAATTCTCTCAATTCTAAAGATTTTAGAAAAATGTAAAGATCCAAGCAGAGGTACATACCCATAATTGTGCAAATATCATTTCCCAGAGGAATATAAAAACCAATATATAAGTAGTGTTTCTACATGTTTCAGAGTAAAACGGTGCCACAAATACCAGCTATTTTTGTCCCCCTCACTTCTTTTTCATGAATGGTTTGATAACTTGGTGCCACAAATATTACAAGATGATCAAAATAGGACAGAAACAAGGACAGTCAGACACAAACATAGAAGTCGTTTATCTAACAAGACATCGTACAAGAATTAATTATTATAATTGAAAGGGGGCAAGAAACTATAACAATAGGGAATCAGTAGGCTCACGCTACTAATTCCACAATACTTCCCAAGAAAATTCATATACCATATCCACAATCTCACAAGTAAATGGTGTTACCATTTGTCAGCAAGAATGAGTTTATGCTAGCAGCCAAATCCTCTTCTTTTTGCATTTCTTTTAAGACTAAATTCCCCTTGATGACAAAGGAGGAGTTCAATCACAGGGATAGCACAGCTCATCACACCAAGAGACCAGAGATCAAGTGGTCTCAAACAGCATTTCAGTGAATTGCATCATCGTTTTAGACTAGAATCAATGACCTGACCATTTTGGATGATGCCATTCTCGTTCAGATACTCAACAAACTCGTCAATAAGATACGGCCAAGCACCTTCGGGGTCATAATTAGATAAATTTTGGCCCACAGTCTGCAAAATAGCATGACAAATATTAGTGATTTATACGAGACTTCATAAAGGCCAATAACAACCTACTATCATAAAAAGACCAGCAAGACAAGTTCTGCTTCAATTGTCATTTCAAACTACAGTAAAAGCAAACAGAAATTGATCTCAATCAAAAGGTGGTGACCTGAAGATGAAGATTTACAACTGACATGGTTTGTAGTAATCCAGATACCTACTAACATTTCACATTCAATATCATTTTCTTTTCAGGAATTGTGGTAAAGGCCTTCAATAAAAAATTGGAGATTGATTAGCAAACCCAAAGGACAAAAAATGAAAAATAAAAAGCTTTTCATATCACAAACGTTTAGCAACCATTGATGCAGAATGTGATAATTTTGATTAGGATTTCAATTTAAAAGTTAGGGTTTTTGGCCTTTTTTTTTATTTTGTCATTTCGAGAGTTTATCTTTTCTTAGCATAGGCATATTCCTATTCCACTTTATTTCTTTTTGGCTGTACCTTTATATTTTTTAGAGGGTATGCATATCCTGTTGTCACAGCTTGAGTACCTTTTACTAGACCATTGACAGTAAAGAATTTCGAGAATTGTTCTAGTGTGTTGTCGGTTCCTTTGTTCTCTACATCACCCATTTTGTTTCAGAGGCAGGAAAGCATTAAAAAAAAGGCAATATGATACCCAGGCCCAATAAGACAATTACAATAGAAATAATACCTTAATTATTTAACACAGTTGCTCAGATGCTATAAATAGCCACCATTTGCAAGACGGTCAGGTACACTCAAAGAGAACAGAAGTGTAAAAGAGGAAAGATGGCAAGATTTCCTTATTATCATTCTATATATATACTCTACTACTCAGCCACTCAGCCAGGCATGTACAGAAGTACACAGGCATAGAACATTCATAGATATATTCATGCAACAATACATCCACATCAAGAAGGGAAGTGTACATCAACATTATGAAGGGAAGACCTATTGAACTGTATTCTAATGTTTGATAGTTTACCTTTGCAAACTCCAAAAGCTGAGCCCATGTGTCCTTAGAGATTGCTTTGTTATGCCGAGCCTAAGTAAGTAGCATCAAAATTTTCAATGTAAGTAAAATAATCAAGCATTAGGAGATGCATATAAATATGGAAAAGCATGAGCATCCTTATATATATAGAATTGTGCATGTGTGTGGGTCAAGTCAGTCAAGCTCAAATCATGGAATCAGATGATTACGTAAATGCAAATGGAAAAAACAGTGGCACAAAAAGAATTCACTCTGTAGTTAAGTGGTAAATAGTTGGTTTGACTATCATCATCTTAGGTTAAACTATAAAATCTTAGCTAGAACAATAAAATATGAAAGACTCCATATAGATATATTTTACTGTGTTTGGTTAACACTTGTAGCATGTTTGATTAAAAAATATAAACATTACTTATGGCATGCTAATAATAGCAGAACTCCAAAGCCCACTCCCAACCATAGTACCATACACGGAGTAGTATGAACTCACAAGAGGTAACAACAATTTGCTACTTTAATAAGGAAGCTTCAAACAAACTTGAAGTGAAAGGTAAAGAGGTGCATAAGGATAATAATTGGTGTATTACTTGTAAGAACTGGCACCAGTGATCAACCAGTGGCCACTGCTTTTCGGCAAATAATAATTGCCACATTCCAATAGCTGTATCCAATGCCAGAGATTTCTGACCCTGAAATAGGTAACTTGACATCACATTTATCAATACGTAAAGCAACAATATTACTTTTGCATGACAAGTTACACGTTCAAAATTCAAAGACTCAACATAAAATCCATAAATAATTTATACCCAACCCAAGATGTTCAAGTCTGACATAGATTTTATGTTTGCCAATGTATACCAAGACATATAGCATCAAAATCACTGGAGGAAAACTACATGCATCCTACTTTGCTGTTCCTGCCTTTTAAGTGACAGAACTCTAACCATGACAACAGCCGTGAATGTCTACATCTTTTTCACATATAGCACCCCAAATTTATAATATGAAGACTTGTACTACTATGCAAAGAATATTACCACCATTCAAATCAAGCATCAACGTTTTTCAGTCTCAAGATGAAAATACAGAATCAAGGTAGTTGATAGTTATACTCTAATCAAGTTTTTTACAGAATAATCCCCAAGCATATTTTGTGTTTGTGTAACTAAACAAGAATGCAGAAGACAGCTCCAATTAATAAGCTGAAGCAAACTGCAATAAAACATTACCAGGTATAACAATTAACAAATGCTTAAAACCCATTGGCACAGGCACGGCTAAATCTGAAAAATGGGCATCTCTGGCAAAACCAACTTCTGTATGTTTGAGCTATAAGGTGAAAGTGCATAATCAGTCTACTACAAATGCAACTGTGCTTCACAAATCTATAACTTGTTTATGAAATGCAAACCTCAAAATCAATCCTCATACAGACTTCTAAATCACGTGTACAATAGATAACAATCTTGTCAGCAGAAGATAGACTCTCGAACATAGGCAGATAGCTATAGATTTTCAGGTACCTAAGACTTGAAACTTCATAAATATCTGATACACAAGAATGATATGGAAAGCCACTAATAATAATAATAATAATAATAATATATAATTCAATAAATTATTTGAATTTTGAACACTGGTGAAGGACATGAAGCAACTCTAGACTCTAGAGTATCCAGAATATGCCACATACCCACAAGAAGAATTTCAGTCACTATTAATGAAGGTTCTGCATATAATTACGATGATAATAACGAATTACAATTGCCAGACATTGAAAATGAACAGTGTTCAAATTATTATAGAAAAAAATTGTGAGCAGAAGCGGAAAATCTGCAGAAAAACAGAAGCAGGGGTTGGCTAGCAATGAAACAGTGCACAGCATACTGAACCTCAGAAGCAAGAAACAAGAAGTAGGAACACTTAATGAGTACGGTTGACTACAGGAGAAAGAAGATCCAGAGCCCTCTGTTTCAAACTGTTAATGTAACTCACACGATGCATAGATAAAATCTAGTCCAAAAAATCCAAACTTAAGACATGTCCAGTCAATATTTAAAGAATAACTTAAATTGAGTAATTAGTGAGTAAAATTATTAATGATTTGACAATTAGTTTCCTAAGGAGCTCCCCAATTCCATCAAGATGTGGACAATTGTATCTTATGTAAGAACTAGTATTGTATTAGGTCCAAATGCCTTACTTTAATTGGGATATGGTCATGGTTATCACTTACTACCATCCAAAATAATTAAGCTACACAGCAGGGGGGAAGGAGGCAATAACACATACCTTCTCTTTTGCCCAACCAAAAGCAAAGTTATATATCTCACGGAATTTCTCTGGACAAATTAAAAATAAAAAATAAAAAAAAAAGCAAATATCATTTCAGGGAGCTTCAATAGTTAGTGGAGAATCAGGAGAAAATTTCTAGTATCAAATGAAATATGAATTGTACAACAAATATGGAGCTACGAATTGAGTATTTATGCTATTGTCCGTACGTTCATCTTTCAGCTCAGTGCACATATATGGTATCTTTTCACGGAACTTCTCCAGCGAATCAATCCTGCAATAATTTTATATGGCCTTCAATTGGGTTTTAGTCATTACAGAAACAAACTTCATTTTGAAAAAGAATAAAAAAAAAATACATACCCCAGAGATTGTAAACCTTCAATAAACTCCTTCTTGGAAAATTCACACATAGTGCCTGCCTTCATGTGCCATGAAAGAACTAACTGCAAAAATGTTAACATCCCAAATTACCAAAAGCATTCCTAAGTTATCCGCATGTATTTGCATCATGCAAGCAAGTTAATCAGTAGGAAGAGTAAACAGAGATGTAAATTTCATGTTCAACAATTCTTCATTTAAAATTACAAACACAAACTCCCCACTTGCATGGATGAATGAGAGCATCACCATTCTTTTCTATATGCTTTCTCTAAAAAAGAATGATTTTTTGTCTCTTTTGGAGCTCACAGAAATTTAGAACTTGTACACTGATAAAAATGACTGATTGTGAAACCAATACAAACATTTCTGTATGCCACCTGTTACTTATTAGCCATGTATATCTAATTCTCAAGAAATGAAAGCCGCCCTTTTTTCTTCTGCATCATTAGATGAATCCATAATTACTTCCAAATAAAGTTTTCACCCCCTGTATCTCTTTTATAGCTTCCAAAATATATACTGAATTTCCAGTTACTATGTATTTGTAACTTGGAAAATCACTGTTTAAACATTTGGTTTTCTAAAGTATAATGCATAGGATTATATTAAAAATAAATAACCCAAGCAATTATGCATGATCTAACTATGAAACAATGTTTTGAAATACACAGTCATACCATTACTATATCTTGAGGATCCACCTGCACAGGAAAAGAAGACTCAAGCATCAATTACACTTTGAATAAAAATGATCTTAACCTTATGAATGAATCAAAACTTAAATGAACTGAAATATAAATAAGAAATTATTAAAACATCTGAAATTTCATATGATGTAAACAACTGTATGATATATGAAAACAATTAACAAGGCCTAAGAAATTTGATGGTGTGGCGTTCAATTAGTGTTAGCCTATGTTGCATAAATGAAGGTACTGAGTATCATATCTAATATGATACAATAGGCAAATATAACAAAATTTTAAAAATTTCAGGATACCACTATGGTAGGTTATATTAAATAGATTAATAAAGATATTTATATAGACATTAAAAAATTACATAATATACATTCAATTTAAATGGAACCAAAATTTACTATATTAATTAAAATTCAAACGTTTAGGTGAATTTTAATCAATTTTTTCAGATTTTGACTTTTCTTAAAGGTAAAATTCTTAAATTTGCCTTTTTTATGTTGATATATATTTCATGTCTTATACATTGTATTATTTCAGTTTTGTTTTGTTTTTGGGCTCCGATCTGATCTTTATATTGTGTTTGGCCAATCGATCCATTCCTCAGCAAACAAAACAAAATGATAACAAAATGAAGCCTTAAAACTGTGCATTTGATAAAGTGGGGTTCCCATCTCTCCTCACTCTTCCTCTCACCCCCACTTCTCGGAACTTGCAGACTTGCCAGCTTCTCTCATCCTCACTTCTTGGCCAGGGTTGATAGGAATTGCTGGAGGCTTGATGAAAATGGCAATGGAAGCAGAAATCACCAGCAAGGTTATAGCAATCACAGATTGGGCTAGATCATAGATGGTTTGCACACAAATGGGTCTGCATTCTCTGGCAAAGCGAAATGAAGGAGTGAGCGAAGCTTCAACCCTCCAAATGACGGCATTTCTCACAGCTCCTATCAACTTGGGACTACAGCATATCCACTCAGGATGAGCCATATCAGACAAAAGAAATTGGACAAATACGTGATAAATACTCCGGCAGCCATATTATACGCATACCCATAATGGATACACATATGAGACAGATATGAGAGCATCTTCCACATATCAGTGCATCAGAGGTGTTAGCAACTTAGCATGTTACATCAATTAATATCATACTTTCAGTTTGTTTGTAAAGTGGCTTGTATTTAATTATGGGCTTGGCCCTGACATGTGACCAGACCTAAGAAGCTTGCAGTGAGACCTGACAAGGACGTGTGTGTGTGTGTGTGTGTGTGTATATATATATATATATAGAGAGAGAGAGAGAGAGAGAATTAGAACTATGTTAAATTCTTGAATTCTGTTTGCTCACCTGTTTACAACAGTCCTAGGGGTCTTTTAGTACTCTGATGTTAGGGTATTAGCATCAGGTACTTGTGTCTATGTACGGGCGTTATTTTTGTGGGATCTTCCATTTGTTTCAATTATTTCGGCTTTTTCTCCAATAAAAAGTTATTTGGGCTGTTTTATTTTTTTATTAAAAAAAAGTTATTTGGGATGTTATTGTGTCTTTTAGTGTCTGGTTATTTAATGTTACAGAGTAACAGGGAAAGCCTTAAGGGTTTAGAGAGTGGTTAATAGTAGTGCATCCAAAGTAAGGGTACAAGTGTCATTTGGCAGTCATAGTATTAGTGATTTAGTATAAATGGAGGAATAAGGTCAGTGTATTCCAAACTATCTAGAGCCCGTTAGAGAATTACATTTCCATTCTCCTTAATTCCATCTCGACCTTTTCCTGTTTTACTCCTCCCTTGTTAACATTTAACTTGGGTCTTAAGTTTTGGACTACTTGAATGGTCCCCAAGTTTTAAATAATCTTAATGTAAGCAATTATCCAAGAAACAAATGAAGAGTTTATTTCTAAAAATCCCTAGCTTTCAAGACTTGTGATGCATCTGCTAGGTGTTATGCGTAAGAAACCAAGGTGTGAAGCCTAGGTTTTATTCTTCCTTTTTCTTTATCTCCATTACTCTGATTTATTTTGATGAATCCCCAATCAGATCTGCTCACATAACCAGACACCTCAAAATACTCCAATTCTAAAAGCCCTATAGCATTCTCCTTCAATTCTTCCCCAATTCCCTTCAAATTCTAGAACTACTGTTTGCAAGTATTCTTCACATCCTTCTAAAAGCTTCCTTAATAACTTATAAGTGAAGAAATATAAAGATCCTGTATCAAGACATCAAGATTATAATTAATTTGCGTTTAGAAATAGGAACCTGGAGATCATTGCAAAGGAGTGTGATACCATCTGCCAAAATCATATCAACATACGGATCTGTATGGCAATTAGTGCAAAAAATGATTAGCAAACAGGCATTACATACCATCTTTTAATAAATGATAGCCACCATATCAATGGGGAAAGAATAACTTAAAGGTAAACGACTAGTAATGGCATCTCAGCAAAAAATAAATAAATAAATAAGTGTCTTAATTAACATCTTTAACAAATGTTCACATGCAAAAGGTTATTGGATTTTGAACCCACATATCTTCCACATCCCACATGTTCAAACAAAGGGAAGTGCCATTCAGTTACATTTTCCTATTAGTACAATTGCAGTGAGAGAGCACAATCCATCCATATTAAAGATTCAGAATATAAAGATTTGAAATACATGAAAACCATTATGTCCAGAAAGAGACCGTTTCATCAAAATAAGGCTACATAGAACCAAATCTAGTGTTTCCTTTATAATGACTTCATCCAACCACATTAGGGAATTAGTTTTAATTTCCTGATACTTTATCTTAGTGATGGAAATGATGGATGGGGAATGCTTTCAGGTTTAGTTGACAAGAGGTAATGAATTTGAGATGGGGATAAAAAGCACCCTTGCTCCCTCAAAATAATAATAAATAAATTATGCAGCCAAATTTACTTGTTTTTCAACAGGGTGCCACCTCAAGGGATAGCAAAGTTGTTCCGGGGCTGTAAGCATAAAATATATACATATAATACTAATATTGTTCCTTCAATATTTTTTTCCTTTTTAAAGACTAACTGATTGTTGTGTTTATCTGACGTTATAAGTTACTACTTACTACTACTCTGAATGCTATCAGTGTCTCCGTTTTTTTCGCCTTCATTGCTAACCTTTATATCTATTGTATAGCTCCTCCAAGTGTCTAGAATCAGTAAATGTTTTAAGCTGGGGCTGGCTGTAAAAAAAATCAAATGCTCCTTCAAGATGCCAATCACTTGCCTTCAGAGCCTGCAGCGCTACTTTCTCACTGAAAATACATAATTAGATTTTTTAAATTGATAACAGAAGTAAAAGATGCAGGTGATGTGAATTCTTATTAATTTCCAAAATAAACTTGAAGAATTCAGTTGAAGCAACAAACAACATGACGCAGACTAATATACATAAAATATCAGACTAACGCATAGAAAATATCACCCTGCCCAGAATGATCACACATTCCCAATAATCAAGTCAAGGAACTTTTTAAATTTTCAGATCAACAAATTGCAAGAAAGAAATGTATACAAAAAGTCTGCAATCAAAGATTGAATCGAAAGATTCCTCCCCCGCCCCCCCCCCCAAAAAAAAAAACAAAATGGGTATCCATTTATAATATGTAATAAATATATAATTAAAGTAAAATTCAGAAGTTTTACAAGTAAATGACAAATCAGAAACATGAAAAAGATTCAGGCCATCCATCATATACACAGCTGTTTTTCATCCTACAAATAAAATCAGCATGCACCTAAAGACATGCAAGAACAAATAGAGCAACGAAGTCATAGGCAGCTATCAAATTACCTAGCTCCAGTAATTGTCATGAACTGCTGGAGTTTGTCACGATGGCCTCTCCCCAATTTGTGCTGTAAAGCAGAACAAGGAATTATTATGTTGGCATACAGAACATAAATACAATTTAAAAAAAAAAGTCATTTCACACAGTTCAGTCGAAGTTTCATCACCAATTATAGGAGGAAAGCCGTTCAATAATGACACAAACTTCATTCAAACCGTTTAAAGGGAGGGTCAAGACTCAAAATTATAACAGCAAACGTGTTTACATGCATAAATAAACACAACCATCTGGTAGCCCCCATCAAAAAGATACAAAATGGGGAGAATTCCACTGCAAATTTCAGGAAAAGATGCAACTTCACCCCGAAAAAGTTCATAGGAAAAACAAAGGATCAAAGCGAATTGGATTGGCGCCAGAGAATCGCGAAGAACAATCAAGCCATAAACAAAAAAAAAATGGAAACTTGGGTAACCGCATCGATGAAAATTGGAGCAAGAAAAGCAAAAATCAGAGGACAAGGTAAAAGCACTGACCATGGTTGAAATCCGAGAGGAGCTGAAGATATTGCTGGCCTGGGAATGAATCGGAGGGAAAGAAAATTAGGGTTTTGAGATGGGTTGAATTTGGTTCTCACTTCTCAGCTCAGAGAATGCGTAACTTGGTTTTGCTTTGGCTCGCAGTGGAGTGGACCCCACACGCCCCCTTAGAGAGGGAGTGTGTGATAGCATTTGGCAACTTGTCTATTTTGGACAATACGCTAATATGCTCGTGATTTTTTCCTATCCCATATTTTTTTAAAAAAAAATTGAGTTATAATATGATAGTTTTAAAAAAATTACGATTTTCTTTAATGTCTATTAAATTTTCGTTTAAATTTATCTTTTTATTTCTCGCCTTACACTAGTTTGTAGAGGGATCGTTTATTGAAATAATAAAATTAATTTGAGTATAGTAAATACTATTAAATAAATATATTGAATATTAAATAAAATTATTTTTATTAAATTTATTTTATAATTTAAATATAAGTACACAAAATATTATATAAGTTTGATAAATATTATTAAATAAAATATATTAAACACTAACTCATAAAAAAAAATTATTATTATCATATTTTATTTTTTATTTTTTTATAATTTTGAAATAAAATATTAAATACTAATTTTAATTTTTATTCAATTAAATATATTAAATATTATACAATTTATATAAAATTATTTTTTATTAAAAAATTAAAATTAGTCTAAGTAACTTAAAAAATATATAAACACATGCATAGCATAAAAAAATTAGATTAAAAGATAATAAAATATTTAGAATAAATAATAAGTAATAATTAATGTTCAAAAAATTATTATTTAAAGCTAATATAATTAGCTCAAATTAAAAAATAATAATTAATTTGACAATATAATATATATTATCTTCTAACTGAATATTGATGATTCATTAAGATAGATATGAAAAAAGAAAACATAGAAAAGATTAAAAAAAAAATCATCATGATGAGGCCTTCATTATGTTTTAAGAATTACACCCCTTAATTTATTAATTTTGACAAATATTAAAACTAAATAAGAATAAAAGAAAAAGTGTCCAAGAAATAAAACAGTAAAAAATTGCTCTTCAAATAATTATTATTTTTTATTAGCAATTATTTATTTATATAAAATATTTATAAATAACATGTATGAAATGGGTGGAAATGCAACAAAGAAGTTGTGCGGCAATAATAATAATAATAATATATATCTATATCTATATCTATATTATTATTACACAAAAGGAATTCTCTCGTTTTAAATTTTTAATTTTTAAAAAATTATTAATAATTAATTAAAGACAAATAAAAAATAAAATTATAAATATAAAATTTTTTAAAGATTCTCTTTTTGTTTTTAAATTTTTTATTTCTTTAAAAATTATTAATAATTAACTGAATACAAATAAAAAAATAAAATTGCAAACATAGACATTCTTTTGATAACTTCATTTTATGGTTATAATTTTTTTACAATATACAAAATTATCTTCTTTTTATATGTAAAATTATAATTAATTTTAAATATATTTTACTTTTTAAAAAAATTATTTTTATTTAAATAATTAATTAATAATTATAATAAAATAATAATAAATTAATTTATAAAATAATTATATAAATAAAAATATAAAATATAAATTAAAAGACACTACCAAATCTATCAAAATACTAATAATAATAATAATAATAAAGAACCACGTCTTCAAGTGCCCTTCATTGCTGTCACTCAAATGATACTTTTGTTCTCTGCATCAGCATCAAGGCCCCAAATAATAAAGAACCACGTCTTCAAGTGCCCTTCATTGCTGTCACTCAAATGATACTTTTGTCCTCTGCATCAGATCAAGGCCCCAAATAAAGGCTTGGTTTACAATACTTTTTATCTCTTTTTTTCAGCTTTTTTTGTTGAAAAAATTGCTAAAACATGCTAAAAAAAGAATTTAAAAAATGTTATAAACCAGGCTAAATTCCTGTGGAAGAGTGACGTACCTAAAGCCACGTTCATGTTGTGACAATTAAATGGCCAAGGACACCATTCTAAATGGCCACTTATTTGAACCTTTTTTCGGAACTCTCTATAGGATCTTGAAGCATAAGTGTCGCAGCTTTTTATAGTATATAGTATGCCATTTTACCCCACTCTCTGAAGTTTATTATACTATACACCCTTAATAAAAATTTTACTTCTCACAAATTACTATAGTTGGAATCTTGATCTAGCCCTTTCCCTTTTTTTTTCTTCTTCAATTACTTATTATATATGCAATGTATATTTATGTAACAATTCATCTCCTTCATTTTTTTTAATTATTTTGATATATAAAAATGTCCTATGTCATAAAAGAATTATTTTACTTTTGAAAATGAAATTGAAGCCAATTTATACTTTACAGTTAACACGCATCTTAATTAAGTTGTCTTCATTGAAGCCATGTGAATGAAAACTAAAATTCAATCCAATTACAAAATATACATGAATATTTTTACAATTGTGAGTTTTCTTTTTTGTTGTTAATATCTAGTACAGCTGCAACAATTGATTATAAATCCTATAGCAATACATAAGATGATAATAAAAGTAGATAATTTATTTGATATCATATTATGAAGTTAGGATGTGATAAATTAGCAAACAATTGAAAATAGAAACTATTTAGGGGGTGTTTGATTTGTATTTTATTTTTATTTTCAGTTAATATGTTGTCAGTTTTAATTAAAAAAATATTATCTTATTTTCATTATATTTTCTGTTTTTAAAATTTAATGAAAAAAATAGTAAAAAGGAAATTCTTATCTTTTATTAATGTGATCATTTACTTTCTATTAATTTTAAAATTGAGTAAAAATTCATTTAAACCTATAATTGGACAAGAGACCACAAGGGGAGTTAGATGTATATATTAGCATAGATGAAGGATAAATTCCTAAATTTGTATTGTTATATAGTGATTCGTATTTCTCATAATTGCAAAAAACGCAAATAATCAAATATTGGGTATTTCAAAATCTTTTATGTTTTTAATCTATGAAAATGGATGGAGTAAGATCGTGGATCTTTCTACATGAAGATTATATATGAGCTTCTTTTAAGCAAACAATGTCAAAAGAGAACCATTTAATCTTACCATATCATTCATACTTAAATTCCTAAAAATGATTTCGTGTCAAATAGTAATGCTCGTTTTGGTAAGGAATCACAACTTACTATTTTACAGGTAAAGGTTATAAATGAAAAATTAAATTAAAATAAAAAAGAGGATTTTAGGAATTGAAACAACATGCTGCAACTGAATTATATGCTTTCAGAATCTGGTATAATATTCGAGGTCAAACGAGGGTGAGTGACAATTGTAGACTTCCACAGGCTGAAAATGGGTCAAAATTGCATTTTAAAAAGCTACGCTTCGCAACATTATAACACTTAGGAGGTCATTTTGTTTGTAGAGTATTTTTTTTAATTTCTGAAAATCCTTACATAAGAACGTTGGAATTTCATGTTTAGTACAATATCTTTAAAAATATTTCCATATAAAAATTATTCCTTATAATAATTTTTACCCAACATTTCTACACTTTCATTTCCATATAAGGATTTGTTTGTTATGACAGTAAAATTTAATGAATGAGATTACACATAAATTTCGTCCATAAAAATTTATCTTTTATTTTTATTCTTATATTAAATATATATTAATAATAATTTTTTGAGAATGTTTTTAAAATTTGAACCAAATGCTTCCTTAACTAATCATGTACTATTTTTCTTTTCTTTTAGGGTACTAATCTTATAGTATATTTTTCTTTATGACACTCATAATTTTTTTGGTAAAGTGAATGTAATAACATAATCTTCAATACTTATTATTATAAAGGAATTTTATCTTTAGTCTTCATTTTTAGCTTTCTAAAAATATGCTATAATTCCAATAGAAAAAAAAGATAAAAATGTAAATTTACACGTTACCCACATTCTAAATTTTTAATACCTAATAGTTACAATACCTTCGGCCCTGTTGATAAAGAACAAAATTTCCATTAACTTCTTCATTTTAAGGAAACTCTTCAACTAAAACAACTAACTTTAAAATGCAAATACATATCACTCCTACAAAGAACTATTTTTATTTAAATAATTAATCATAGTAATATAAAATAATTATATAAATTAAAATACAAATTAACAACCGCAAAACAACGCACCACTACAATAAGACACACCGGTCTTCATCTATGTAGTAATTGTCAAGGGAACCCGAAAAGCAAAAATAATAAAATAAAAGTAAAATAAACAAAGGCTAAAAACAATGAGAAAAACATATGGATGCTAAGCAAAATCAATAACATACAATTACTTAAAATATGTTAGTATAGTATAATTGAGATATACCTTTAGAATGAGGATTATTATTCAATTTTTAAGAATCACATTTTATGAAGAGACTATACTATTATTACTTCTGACCTGAAGAGATTAAACTTATAAAACAATTCAAATTGATCGAATCTTATAAAAATATTTTTAATTTATATCAAAAAATTCAATAACATACAATTATAAAGCATTAAACAAATAACAAATATATACTTATAATGGTGTGATTTAGTAGCAAACACTTCTTTTATACTCTCCACTCTAAATTATTGCTGAATCATGGTTTCTTAATTGTTAAGCTTTGCATCAACCTCCCACCGTGTCTCAACTTGTTCATCACGAAGCTCTCCTTAATCGCTTCATCCTTGCGAGCCATTCGAGTGCTATCCGTTGTTGGAGAGGGAGGACAATGTCAGTACCAAAAGCAAAATTCAAATAAACTTTTTCATTTAAAAGAAATTATCTAATTAAAACAATTATTTTAAAGTTCAAACGCATATCATTCATATAGAAAACTATTTTTTTTATTTAAATAATTAATTGATAATAAATACAAAATAATTATATCAAATAAAATAAAAAAATGCATATTAAGAGATACAATAATAACTCTTAAGACACTAATAATTTATAGTTGTGATGATTGATTCATAGAAGTAGATCTTACAAAATTAAAATGAGAATGGATGGAATTGAATGACCACTCCAATTTTTCTTTTTTGAAAGAAATATTTATTTTATTTCTTCCATTTTTATGTTTAATATAAAATATAAGCATACAAGGGAATCGTATATTTATTATTTAAGTAATAAAAATATATATAAAAAATCAAGATTTAAGTTATTACTAGCTGTCATTTGAAAATCAAAAGAATGTACGTGATTCTTGTTGTGATGAATCAAAACAAAAAAAAAAATGTGTACCACCAAGCTAAAAACATTACTTTTACAAAACAGATAGAAGAAGGAAATTACCATGTAACAAAATTGAAAATAAAAGTTCAAATGAAAGAAACCATTCAAGTAAAATTATAGTGGTCCAACCATCAACAATAACAATAAAATAATAATAATAATAATCCTTGAGGACATTGCAGCAACATGGTAATTAAAATAAAATAATTTTTTAAGTCACAATCAATTTTTATTTAAGTAGTGAAAATAACTGATAAAATCCTTTGTAAGAATTTGAAAACCAAATTGTTGAACAAAGTCCAATTTGAAAGTTGATTTATGTATAAAAAAAGGTGAAGATTTTAATCTCATTGCACCTATGCACCTATCCCATAACGATTACTATAAAATTAATTACGTGATTTATTAATAACTTTAAATATTTAATTTATCTCACAAAAATTAAATAAAAAGGTTAAAAGCTTAAATAAAAAATATTTATTAAATAAGGAACGATAAATAAGATTAACATATTTACAAAATGCAAAGCAATAATCTAAAAATATTTACACAATAATAAATAACAAACTAAATTAAAATATTTATAACATAACAAATAATGAATTAAACAAAAATATTTATAAAGTTAACTTATCCAAAATGCCTATATATCCTCAATTAAAGAATTAAAACTTTCTAGTGCTCTAAACAAAAAATATTTATGAGTTAACAAATTTTAATTAAAGATTTTAAGAGATTAAAAAAGATTTTTTATTTACTTGAATTTTAATTTTAAGTAAGGTTGAATAGGGCACAAGACCATAGATGCGACTCAAGATAGTTAAGGAGATACATGATCTTCCCAGACCAAAATAAATGGTTTATTTAATCATTGGCTTTAATTATTTACTATTATTTTAAAAAATAATATCAGCACATAAACATCTCAATAATAAAATGATATACAAATATACGCAACACAAGGTAAACAAAATTAGATGACTAAATACAATAATTAATAACAAGTAATTATAGTAAAAAAGAATAAACATAAAATGAAATTAAAAACAAATAACAAAATGAGCACATGATTAAAAAATAATAATAAACCGAAAGAGGAAGAAGAATAAGGCTGGGATGCTTCATGCGAAGCTACCCTTGGTCCTTGAGCTTCTTTTGAAGCTTTAAAATGTGATACAAGAATCAACATAAAATGATAAAAAAGAATGCGCTTTTGACTCAAAGTAGAAGTCGTCTTTTTCTAAGAAGTAAAAAGTCCAAGAATTGAATAAAATGAAGAAATAAAAAAATGAAAGAAAAAAAAAAGGAACAGATAACAAAACACTCTTTTTCATTTTTTTAATATTTTATTACTTACCTTCTTCATGGGCGTGTCTTTTGAAGGGGATGTCAGGGCGGGGATTTTCCCATTTCGTCTTCACTTGCATTCTTAAAATATTATTAATAAATAATTAAATATAAATTAAAAGATAATAAAATTATATTTAAATACTTTACACTCTTATACGAGTTATTTTTGTTTTACATTAATTAAAATTATAATTCACTTTTAAAATTATAATATATAGTTGTAATTATTTTTAAATATTTTTTATTTTTATATAAATTATTTTTAATTATTTTTACATTTTTACAATTTTTAAAATATTTATAATTAAATAAATTATATTATAATAAAATTAAATAAATATGAGGTTGATTCTTCAATGGTTCAGATATTGATAAATTATTTTAATTTAATTTGATAAAAATAACTTTAAAAAAATTTAAGATACAAAAATTAAATAACTCAAAATAATAATAAAAATTAATAAATTTAATAAATAATTTAAATACTTAACCAAATAAAAATTAATTAAAGATTAAATTCTATCAAAATTAATATTAATATCAATTATGTTAAATATTATTCTCATATAATTATTTTATGAATATTTAACAGTTTAATTAAATATTAAAAGTCATAATTAATTATATACTTTATTTATTTAATTAATAATAAATTATCAAATAATAAATTATATATTTATATAGAAATTACAAGTAATATTTAATAATTATTGATAACACTCAAATAAAAAAAAAATTAAAGCATAAGAAAAATATGATTAAAATTTTTTAAAATTTTATTTAAACTAACAATTAGATAAATAAAATAATAAACGTTAAAATTTTTAAAATTAAATAACAATAATTTAATTCAATTTCTATATGAGCACTAATTCTGTTCTAAATTTTTAATATATTACAAGATATCACAATTAATTAAAATTTAAAATTATTTTAAAAAATAATAAATAATATTATAAATTTATTAAAATAAATTTAAATTACTTCATAATAAAACTTATTTTTTATATTAAAAATTTATAATTTAAAACTATTATAAGTAGCAACATCAAAATAATAAGTTTTAAATATTCTTTTATGAGAGAATTATTTAATTAAAAAAATAAATATAAATTTTATATAATAAATTATAAAATTTATTAATTATATATAAAATTATTTATTTCTATATTTTTTTAAAAGAATAACTCCTATTATTTCAAGAATTGTAGACTCATGATCCCAAATCATGTGTATTCATTCTAGTAAAAAAATTGATATAGAAACAAAGGGTCCAAATGATGCCACGTGTAAACTACAGATGCCCTATGCTACGACGCGTGATACGCCAGTTTTTCCTTCCGTGCCCTCTAATCTCCGGAGTCCTTATAACTGGGAGGGTCAATAAGGAAGGTCGTTAACCAAACCAAAGGCTCTTTCAGAAAACCAAAAAGCAGAGATGGCGGAGAGTGGCAGTAGACATGACGGCGCCACCACCGAAATCGGCAGAAGGGAACCGCTTCTGGTGCCGCCGGAGACCGAGGCTCCGAACGCTCCCGGAGACTCATCGTCTTTGTCGTGGAGGCTCAACGTCAAGGAGTTTAGCATGCCACGCCAAAGCCATGATCATCCCCGTTCCTTCACTTTCCGTGGCCTCCTCGACAAACCCAGTGAGCCATTCTTCCCCCTTTTTCCACTTTTTCTTCTCTTGATCGTATAAAGTCTCTGTTTTGCATAATGAGTCTGTTTCGTTCGTTCGTTCTACGCGGTGACGTGTTGAATCGTGCAAACTCGCTGAGCCATTCTTCTTCCTTTTCCACTTTTTCTTCTCTTGAACGTCTAAAGTCTCTGTTTTGTGTCATGGGTCTGTTTCGCTCTGCGTCGTGATTTGTTGAATCTTGCAAACCCAGAAGTCAGATCAGTGGTACCATTAGTCGTTGTTTGTTGTTTATTGCAGTCATGGTGGAAATCTTTGCATAAAAGAAGAGCCTTTTATTGTGGATGTGCATCGTATTGGTACTAGTTTTGATTCTTTCGTAGAAGTTGGGTTCTAAACTGATTCCGTGTGGGAAGCGAATATACCACGCGCATGGGCAGGAATCACAGAGATAAACGAATATGTTGGAATGATTTAATTTTTTTGATGAAAAATAGATGAGGGATTGAATTGATTGATGATGATCATGCCTTTATATATTTTTTTTCTGGGGAAAAAATTATGGATGAGAAGGTCAGATCATAGATGTACATATTTGAAGACACCCATATCATATCATGTCTTTCTTGTTAGAGTCTCTTGTACGTGATTCCATAATCAAAGCTTGATTAGGCTTGAGTCTTTCTTCCCTAAATATGTTCTGATAAGGTACGAAACTGGAGCTTGTTTCCATTGAAGATCAGAGAGAAATAAACACTAATAAATAAATTCTATAATTTAAAATCACGGGATCCACCTAATGAGAAAACTTGAATCATCCTTTATCTCTTCTTTAAGGATAAAAAAGTTGACTATGTACAATTACTTGTTCACTTGATGTTTGACTGTTGAAATTTTTAATTTTTCAGAAAATATAAGTACAAACAACTGCTATTCAACATGTTTTATTACTTACATGCCTGGCTTTCAATCTAGTTTCTGAAGTGGTTTTCTTCTTAGGAAGTTTTTGGTTATGTCTTGGTGCGTGATTTTGCCTTCTTACTCTGTAATTCCCCTGCTTGGTGCATTTCTATGTATTCTTCATGTATTTTGTTTTAGGGAAGCAACTCAAGCTGGCAGAATATTACGAGAAACAGGAGAGGCTTCTTGAAGGATTCAATGAGATGGATACTGTGACTGAAACGGGTTGTTTCCCAGGAAGTCTCACTGAGGTTGATTGTTCTATCACCATGATTTACTTATAATTTGTCATAGATGGTGCATAACTAACAAGAGAACAAAGAGCATATAAAACAGCAAGCTTTGCATTGACTATAATCTCAGTGAAAATTTCTGATTTTCCAGTTAAACTCGATCATCTCAAACACATGCTAATGAATAATTCATCATAATTTTCAGATGCTAATAGCCCAAAAACTGCTGTTGCTTTAAATCCATAAAGAGTATTTTGCTAAATAAACGTGCACTATGTTTCTCAGGATGAAATGATGCAACTAGCAAAGAGTGAGAGGCTGGCAGTTCATGTGTCTAATGCATGTAACTTGGTGCTATTTGCGGCAAAGGTTTATGCCTCAATTGAGAGCAGATCATTAGCAGTCATTGCCTCAACCATGGATTCTCTCTTGGATCTCTTATCAGGGTTCATATTGTGGTTTACTGCCAATGCTATGAGAAACCCAAACCGTTTTCACTATCCAATCGGAAAGAAACGGATGCAACCAGTGGTAAGACTTAATTTAACCTGTTACGTGATTGAGTCCTATACAGTTGTAGTAATGTAATCTATCAATAGTTTCCTAATGTCCTGAGAATGAAAAAGACAGTAATGGGATATTTAAGTTATTTCAAAACAACCATTCCATGATTAATACAGATACATACTGATCATACTTCCTATGCAGGGTATCATTGTTTTTGCATCAGTGATGGCAACCTTGGGCCTACAGATTTTGATTGAGTCTGCCCGGCAACTTATTGCAAAGGTAGGTAACCGGGATAAGTTTTCGTTTCACTTTTATGGGATGAAACCTGCTATGGATAAGTTTAGAAAAGTTGGGATCAAGCATTTGGCGCCATGATTCACCAATTTATGGGTTCTAGGATATCCCCCCCCCCCCCCCCCCCAGCCCCTTCTCTTTGGATTTGTAATTTCCAATCATCTAATGGAACTAAAGGAAATGGATAAGCAAAGTTTAGTCTTGTGAGACTGCATTGAACCAGACTTTGGCTGGATTATTCAGTTCTTTTTATAGATGATTTGTTAAATAGTTCTCAAATATTGGGTTCAACACTTTATTTTGTTCTTTTTGAATTTCAATTTACTCATTCATGTGAGGGGTAGTAGAGTGTTTTTTTTTGTAGACTTTCTGTAATCATTGCCAGTACACCTTTTTTCTAACTTATCGTATAATTCTTTTTCTTACAGTCTAAGCCTGAAATGGATCCTAAGAAGTTGAACTGGATGATCGGGATTATGGCATCTGTGACTGTAGTGAAGTTCATTCTCATGGTCTACTGTCGAAGATTTAAAAACGAAATTGTCAGAGCCTATGCACAAGATCATTTTTTCGATGTTGTTACAAATTCAGTTGGATTAGCTGCTGCTGTGCTAGCTGTCAAGCTCTACTGGTGGATTGATCCAACTGGAGCTATTATTGTGAGTTCATAACTACAACTTATTTTGCATTCATTTCACAGGGCTTTTACTGTTTTTTTTTCCCCTGATTGCTTCACATATTGAACTAGTATTATTTTCGTTGATTTGCCCATAATTCTACAATGATCAGAGACTCCAATTATGTGTAACTTCAAATACTTGAAGGGAGTTTGTTGTGTTGTATGATTATTTACCTGTTACTTCAAGCCAACTCCTTGATTGATGTACTGATGGTGATATCCTGAATGTCTAATGCAGATAGCATTGTACACAATCAGTACATGGGCGAGGACAGTCATTGAGAATGTATGGTCGCTTATTGGAAGGACAGCACCACCTGATTTTCTGACGAAGTTGACGTATCTTATATGGAATCACCATGAAGAGATTAAGCACATAGATACTGTTAGGGCATACACCTTTGGTGCCCATTACTTTGTGGAAGTTGACATAGTCTTGCCAGAAGACATGCTTCTCAATCAAGCACACAATATTGGTGAGACACTCCAAGTGAAGCTGGAGCAGCTTCCAGAAGTTGAAAGGGCTTTCGTGCACATAGATTTTGAATTTACTCACAGGCCTGAACACAAGACCATGGTTTGATGATGCCAACGGACTGTGGTGGTAATGGGGCAGGGACTCAGCCTAGTTTTTGCAGCACAAGGAACTTTAGTTTATAGTTGCTGATCTATTGGATTTGGATTATATATCTGATCAGTGTTACTTTGCTAGTTTTTGTTTACATTTTAAATCTTCATTTAGTTGACTTAATCATTTTCTAATTAGTCAACCTAATACTGTGATTAAGCTTTGATTTGGGCAAAAAATTATTGGAGGTTCCAATACCAAATTTTATTTGCAAGGAAAGTACCTTTTTGTCAATGTGCACATTAACAGATTATCTTCTGCATGATTCCTAGTGGCATATAACATCCCTAGGCAGTTATAGTCTTACCTTAAATGGTCATTAGTCTTTCATCGCATTGGTAGTAAACCTTGGTTGTTTTGAAATGGCTTATGACTGAAGTAATTATTTTTTACATTTAAATTTAACATTATTATTTTTTAAACATAAAATACTTCACTCAAACTAACTTATAAGTAAAATTAAGTTTACAAAATTAAGTTAATTTAAAATTTTGTAAATTTTAATTCAATTACATGCTTAAGAGTCAAAGTTTAAAGTAGATCAAATCAAACGGACTAGTAATTTTGGAACATAACAAATACCATGATTTTTTTTTTACCAACACCAATAATAATTATGTAATTTAGAATACTATCACCATCTACTTCAATATTTTTTTAAAAATTTTTCTATCAAGTTTAAATTGATTTTATTCAAATTTGAGTTTAATATCTTTCTTTATTTTCGTTTCGGCCACATTATCTTTAGCGGCCTAGACAGTAGTAATGTGACTTCACACTTTTACCTCTATTTTTTTTTTTCACTTTTTTCAATACCTGGAGGAAAATTCTTACTAACTACCTTGCCAAGTTTTGATGCAGCAAACGAAGCAAGCTTTTGGATTAATCTAAAATCCACCACATACTTAGAAAAACATATAGCGTGCGTTTGGAAATATTAAAAAATATAAATGATTTAATTTTAATTAAATTTACTTATTTTAATTCAGTTTAAAAATTAATTTTTATAACTTCTCATAAAATTAAATCAATTATTATTTTATTACTTTTTAAATAACAAATTTTGTTTTTAAATCAAATTAATTCTCAAAACTTATAGTTATACATATGAATTTTTTTATTTTTTCAAAAAAATATGAAAGGGTCAAATTATGACAGAAAAAAAAAAGACATAAATAGCTTCATAATAAAATTGATAGACTCCTTAACATCTTATGATGTGTATTTTTGTTTTTATGAACAATACTATGACATTTCATAATAACATTTGTGATTTATGGGCTTCACCCAAAGAAGAGAAGACCCAGTAGCGGGTCATATCATATGGGCTTTAGGCCCCAAAAGAAAGAAGGACATAATCGTACTTTTCCTGACACCTGAGAATTAGGGTTTCGCTGTTGCCTTCCTCCCACCCTCTTCCTATTTAATCCCTCCGTTGTCTTCACCATTCCCCCGATCACATCTCCGCTTCTCATTTTCTTCAATTGATTCCTATCATAAACCTTTTTTTTTTCCTTCGATATGCCCCAAAATTCTCTCGCTTTTTCGTTTGAAGTTTTGATTTTTCTTGTTAATTTAGAGGCAGTGATGATGAATTTATATACCATCAAACTATGAAAGCTAATTGAGCTTGTTGATGCCATCGCTACTCTCTGAGCCTATTTTACTCCAATGTTGTTTTTTTTTTTTTATCGATTTGGTTATTTTTCTGGGTTCGAATTTATCGATATTTGTGAGAAGATAAAGGCAACAAATTAGAGTCTCTGATTCGCCTATTCCATGGCGCTTTCAGCGCTGTACGTTGCCGATAAGGATTTGGAGCTGAGATTCTGGCATTGGCCCCTGATTTTCCTCAGGCTTATGCATTCAGATGTTCATATATTTCAATCTTTTCGGGTAAAATCTCTTCACAAATATTGAAATTTCTTCGAACCCGTTTTCTGATTTTAAGAGTTATTGGTGAAACAAGATTTTTTCTATGGGTGAAAAGTGTCTAGTTTTCAATTGTAATAATTTTATTTTACTTATGGGGTTTGTGGACTGGTGGGGAATTCCCAATTTTTTCAACAATGAAGACGTGATAAAAATTGTTCCTAGAGAAGGTTGTTGTCATCAGTCAATTGTTGAGGCTATTTTTTCATTGAGACGGTGAATATTCATGGTGGAAGAACTGAACACGGAAGCGTATCAATGCTTAAGTAAATTGTAAAGGTGTCATCCTCTCTAATTAAGTTGACTTGAATCATTTGACAAAAACAAGGCACACAGCTTCTGACAGAATTATTGCAAAAAATGGATTTAGATTTCATGATCTTTGCCCATCACTTGTGCTCCTAGTGTTCTATCTCTTTCACGTCAACCTGACATATGAAATAACCCAATGAACTCATCCTTACAGAACATTCTTAGAATCAGATTCTTTAGGACAAGAGGGGAAGAAGTGACACAATTTACCTGAAAGAACTGTTGGCATGACAGTCATTAGGCATACTTGCTATCTATTGTCCACAGGAAACAATGATCAGACTCATGGGACCCCAAGAACGGCAGGTCTGATTCTAAGAGTATTCTGTGAAGTTGCAGGTCATGTTGGACAAGAATATGATTGCGGTTTATGTGCAGTGAAAAAGTAAAAGCCTCTCTCAAGGACAGGACGTCTCTTCCTATAGCTGTGTTTGCTACAATTTTCCTTGTGAATCCACCTCTAGAAAGATTCTTAAATCTAAGAAATCTGATGAACTAAAAAAAATCTAAAATAGAAACGAAAACTTTGTTCTATTAATTCCAAAATTGTAAAGTTGAGAGATTTGTCAATGATAGTGTTATTTGAACAATGTTAAAGAAGAACATAACTATTTGATTGCATATGAATTTTTGCAGAAAATTTTCGACATGACGCTACACAGATTCAGTTGTTTATATGACATTACTCACATGTAAATTTATGTAAAATTTTGTTTATATAACATTACCGTGTAAATTTATACTCTCATGAGTAATGGTTTGCTTTAGATCATCGGATGGTCTTTGTGATGAACTCACTAGTTTGCTTCGTGATTTTTGGTGGAACCAACAAGGTGATAGACGAAAAATCTGCCGGATCAGTTGGGAGTCTATGTGCAGCTGCTGTGGGATCTAATCCTTCTTGGGGATGGCGAAGTATATTGGAAGGTAGGAGGGCGATCTTGAAAGAGCTGAGATGGGAATTAGGGAATGGGTGTAAAGTTGATGCCTTTGAAGATCCTTGGCTGCCCACTTCCTTTCTTTTCATTGCCAATAAAAATACTGATTCTGATGAAGCTTTCGATTTGGTGTCTCATTATATTAATCATGATGGTGGAGGCTAGAAGGAAGAGGTTAGGAGCCATTTTTTGCCAGACAGATGCTGATGTAATATAGGGATGAAAGTGAGTAATAGGGCTGACAAAATCATCTAGCACTGAACTGGGTCATATCGATATATTGTTAGCAAAGGCTACTGGACCAGTTTCTCTCTTGTTCATCGGGTAAAATCATTACCAGAACCCTTTAATGACAAAAAAGTGTGGAATGCTGTTTGGAAATCAAGATACCGAGCAAGTTGGTGGATTCCCTTTGGAGACCATTACGAAATGCTTTACCTGTGGCTGAAATCATGAATACGCGAGGTATTAATGTTTGCCCTCTTTGCCAAGTATGTGGAGAACAAGTAGAAACATGGCCTCCAGCCAGAAGTGTGTGGTTTCAACCAGCATTGTCACTGAGAACTGCTCTTCATTTCGGAGCTGGTGGATGAGCTTTTCCATGTCCCTGTAAAAGCCTACAAAGCTCACAATATCTTGTGCCGTGCTGTTTTTTCCTGTGGTGTATTTGGAAGGCTGGAAATGATTGTGTATTTAATGGAAATACTTGGTTAGATACTGATATAGTTAGGATGACAGAAAATGATTATTCTGAATTTCTTTCATCTCTGTAATGTTCCCCTTTAATCTGATAATGCTATGTCCCTTGTTTTGATGGCCCTTCTACTTGTGAAGGAGCTCTTGGGAGTCCCCCCAATGTATATGGTTGGTTGCTTGAGTGAGTTCTGTACTGGTTGCTCCCTGTCATGTCTCAACATAGAGACTCAACATGTTACTTTTTTTTAATACTTCTTTCTAATATGCTAATTTTTTGAAATAAATTTTTTTATAAGTTTAAATAATAATAATTGATATTTTTATTAAGAATTGATGACCCAAAAGGCTTTTTCTTCTAACGAGCTAGTTCTTTTATTAAGTTTTTTTTATTAATAAAAGTCACGTACTCTTTTAAAAAGATTTACAATACTTTTTTAAAAAGATTTACAATGTTATATGTTACATTAAATAAATAAAAAAATTAAATAAAATATTTAAGTTATGAAACTTTTCCTTCAAAAAGACTAATCTTTTATGTTTATTATACAAACTTAGTAGTATAATAGTATCAATATCATATATAATTTTAACCAAACTAATATTTAATATGCAATTAATTAAATATTAGCTTATTTTAATGTGTTAAAAATAAGTAGATATTTTCATTTATAAATAATTAAAAACAATTCCATAATAATTACATTAAAATAATTAGCAAGTATGTTATGATTAACAAATTATATTAAGTGGGAAATTTAATTAAGAGCACAAATTTAATTTAAAGTGAGGAATACAAAAAAGAAATTATAAAAAAAGGTGCGAGTTACCACTTGCCAGTGCCAACTTCGCATTCTCGTTCCCATGTCGGAGCTCTGTACTGACGAGTGACAACAGTCAACGGTGACCGCTATCAAGCAAAGGAAGCTGCTTCAATGGGTCTCTTTCTCTGGAGCCAAGGTCCCTCTACGTAGCAGTATCTGCACGCTCAACACCCTTGTCTTGTTCATAGTGATTGTGCTGACACAAGGTTTTGCTCTGTTTCTCTTTCATTTTTGTTTTAGACTCTTGCTAATTTTCACAATCCAGTGGGCGCCATCACTTTATTTTTTCTTGAATTATCACAGTTTTGCTTCATTAAATTACCCTTTTGAGGTGGTAACATTTTTACATCCTTAATTGTTATATGGGCTGTCTTATACATGGTGTTCAGGTGCCCACAAGATAACATGGAGATGCAGTGTGCAATCAAGAACGATGTCACAGAAGTAATTTTTTTCTCTTTGGGTCATGATTACTTATGCTTTACATTTTTCCTATATTTTGTAATTAATTATTCTGCAGTTGCAATATTCTCATGCTTGTTTTTGTGTCTCTCTTCCCACTTCCTTCTTGCTTTGTGCAGCTAATTGGAAATACTCCCATGGTTTATCTAAACCACGTCGTGGAAGGTTGTGTAGCTCGCATTGCTGCTAAGCTGGAGTCAATGGAACCCTGCTCAAGCGTCAAAGACAGGTAGGTATAAAAGAGTTTATTTGTTTTTCATACACAATAAAACAATGTTTATTTTCTGATATTAGAGATATTTGAAAATTTGCCTGCAAGAATATTGTGCAATAGAAAAAGATGTTACTGACGCGATTCTATGTTTTTTTAAGGTCTTGGGTTGCTTTAGCAATATAATGAAAATTTGCCATAAAGAGATTTTACTGAAGTGATTTTTTTTCCTAGGTCATGAGTTGCTTTAACAGTATATTGAGAATTTGCAAGGAGTTTTATGTGAAATGCTAAAAAGGCTGGCTACACTGTTCTTTTGGTCTGCCACACTAACATTGGGACTTTCTGTGAAAAGAGCGATTCTCACTGGTCAAATATTGTTTACCTTTTTGGGGTGCAGGATAGCATTAAGTATGATCAAGGATGCTGAGGATAAGGGCCTGATTACACCAGGGAAGGTTGGTAATAGAACTCTTGTCTTGAGGGATGGCTTGATGTATTTGTATTGTACAATTTATCGATTTAGTGTTTGGTAGCTTTTTTTACCTATAATCCAATCAAGTTCAGGCATAGACAAGACATGCTTGAGTTCAGATTGTCGAGTGTTTTAAATGAAAATTTCTGTGGTTGTGGACATGGTTAAATTAAACTGGCGAAAGTCTGTCCTTGTTGAGACTACTAGCGGAAACACTGGAATTGGGTTGTCATTCATTGCAGCACTTAAAGGTTATAAGCTTATCCTAGCAATGCCTGCTTCAATGAGTCTTGAGAGAAGAATTGTGCTTCGTGCTTTCGGAGCTGAGCTGCATCTCACAGATCCTGCTAAGGGCTTTAAAGGTAGTTTTCAAAAGGCTGAGGAACTACTAAGGGAGACACCTGATGCTTTTATGCCTCATCAATTTGAAAATCCTGCGAACCCAAAGGTAATTTGTCTTGATATATTGTAATGTGGTAAGGTGACAGTTTGATGACAAATCTGTTGCATCCTTGTAGATTCACTATGAAACCACTGGCCCTGAGATATGGAGAGATTCTGGAGGAAAAATTGATGCATTTGTTGCAGGAATAGGAACTGGGGGTACAATAACAGGTGTAGGGAAATTCCTCAAGGAGAGAAACCCAGAAATCAAGGTTCCCTTTTGTGTGCAAACATGCCTGTGGGTTTAGGGTGTGTCTGTGGAGGAGAGTTTAAATGCTAGTAACTTTTATGCTAATGTTAAGTGTTTTCTTCAAGGTCTATGGAGTAGAACCTATTGAAAGTGCAGTCTTGAGTGGAGGCAGCCAGGTAAGCTATTGCCTTTGTAAATGATGCAACTATCTCATTGCTTTTTCTTGTCTTATTGCTTTCCCTGTATAACTTCTCCAACAGAACTATAAACTCTTTTCTCTCTTAAAATTATCAAAATCTTCCTGTTTGTCACTTCATAAGTTTTACTCTCTTGGTGACTTTTCATGACTGCATTTCAAATGCTCTTTGGATGGTAAGCTAGTAAGTATCTTAGTTAATATACTAGAGCACAACCAAACAGTTGACATATTTCAATGAGTTGCCCATTTTTATTGAGCTCATAATGGAATAGCAGTACTTTCTGAAAAATGAGGGGAATGCCCACTGCCACTCACATTCTACATCTATTTAATTGGACTAGGAATTGCTTGTATATACATCTATCAAAACTCAAATTATGATTTTTTCAATTGTGGCTAGTTTTAAAAGGTGTTAATTTTTTGTCCCCTCATCAACTTCTTGAACTGCATATGTAAATTTTGTTTGACAATCATTTTTCTTTTTCAAATTCACTTAGCATATATGCGAATTACTATTTTACTTTGAGACTCTGACATCTGAATGGCAATTTACTAACCGGACATGTTGCATGTATACATATGCAAAGGGCGAGCATCTGATTCAGGGAATTGGTGCTGGCATTGTTCCTGCTGTACTGGATGTCAATCTGCTTGATGAAATTATTCAGGTAGATTCATTATAGATATATTGGGATTTTTTAGTACTACGATACTGTTGAAGGTCTTCTAACATACTGTCCTTGGAATTTGTTTTATGAATGTTATGATTCTTATATGCTCTCATATTATTGGGGAAGGGTAAATCAGATTCAAACACCTGAGAGTTCCTATATTTCGGTTCACCATTTACATGTTCAAATGAAGGTCATAGATCCTTACGATACATAAGACTGCAAAAAAATTTCTGGCACTTTCTTTATGATTACATTTTCAATTTGAAATCACAGAAGATTGATGTATGTTTCTGTGTATAGAAAGTAGGGAGAAGAGTGTAGTGTTTTTTCATATATTTCAGCAGAAAAATGATTATAAATATATAGACACAGAAGAGAGAGAGAGGAGATAAGATTTCTCCAAAAATATCTCAACTCCTCAGATTATTAAGGAAAACAGAAAAAATAAATAACAAAACAGAACAAACTTATCTAATCCTAACTAAATAAAAATAGATAACAAAACAGAACAAACTTATCCTAATCCTAACTAAATAACCTCTAACTTTCATCACCTCTCCTCAAGTTGGTGCATGGATATCAATCATGCCCAACTTGCTAATCAAAAATTCAAAGTGTGGTCTTGAGAGTACTTTAGTTAGGATGTCAGCAGTTTGTTGAGCTGTAGGAACGAAAGGCATGTAGATCACTCCTGCTTCTAACTTTTCCTTTATGAAATGTCTGTCAATTTCTACATGCTTAGTTCGGTCATGCTGTACTGGATAATGAGCAATGCTGATTATAGCTTTGTTATCACAATATAGCTTCATAGGTCCTTCAACTGCCCTTTTTATTTCCTCCATAACTCGTTTCAGCCATAGTACTTCACAAATTCCAAGTACCATTGCTTGGAACTTTGCCTTTGCACTACTTCTTGCTACTACATTCTGTTTTTTTGCTTCTCCAAGTAACAAGATTATCCCAAACATAAGTACCATAACCAGAGGTTGATTTCCTATCAGTTTATGATTCTGCCCAATTAGCATCAGTATAGACTTCAATCCCTCTTTGTTCATTTTTCTTGAAGATTAAACCTTTCCCCGGAGTACTTTTCAAATACCTCAAGATTTGGTGGACAGCTTCAAGGTGTTCCTCATAAGGAGAATGCATGAATTGATTGACCACACTGACTGCAAATGCTATGTTTGGTCGGGTGTGAGAAGGATAAATCGGCTTACCAACTAATTTCTGGTACCTCGTAGTGTCAACCGGAACCTTCTTATCACCATTTCCAAGTCTTTGATTTGCCTCCATTGGTGTTTCAGCAGGTCTGCAGCCACTCATCCCTGTCTCCTTCAATAGGTCAAGTATATATTTCCTTTGTGAGACCACAATTCCCTTCTTTGTTCGAGCCACCTCCATGCCAAAGAAATATCTCAAAGGTCACAAATCTTTGATTTCAAATTGTGATGCTAAGCATTTCTTGAATCTCTCCATCTCATCAACATCATCTCTTGTAAGTATAATGTCATCTACATAAACTATCAAGACAGCAACTCTTCCTATAGGTGAGAACTTCATAAACAGAGTATGATACAGTTTACCCTGGAGAATATCCTTGTTTCTTTACAGATTGAGTAAATTTATCAAACCATGCTCTAGGTGATTGTTTGAGTCCATACAAGAATTTTTTGCAGTTTGCATACCTTGGAACCATACCTCTTGTCAAAGCCAGTTGGAGATTCCATGTACACTTCTTCTTCTTCTAGGTCTCCGTTCAAGAAAGCATTCTTGACATCTAATTGTTGTAACGGCCAATCTAAGTTTGCAGCTACTGATAAAAGAACTCTTACAGTATTGAGCTTGGCCACGAGTGCAAATGTTTCAGAATAATCTATGCCATATGTTTGAGTAAACCCTTTTGCTACCAGTCGCGCTTTATATCTTTCTAAGGTCCCATCTGAATTATACTTAACTGTAAACACCCATTTGCATGCCACAGTTCTTTTTCCTCTAGGCCAAGTCAACTATATCCCAAGTCTTATTCTTGTCTAGGGCCTTCATCTCTTCAAGGACAGCTTCCTTCCACTCTGGAACATTTAAGGCATCCTGTATGTTTTTTGGAATTTCCACACTAGATAGCTGTGAGGTGAAGGAATGAAATGAGGGTGGCAATTTTTCATATGACATATATTTGGAAATAGGATGGCTAGTACAAATTCGGACACCTTTCCTATGGGCAATTGGAAGATCTAAGAATTCAATATTTTTGGACTCAGATTCAGAATAATTAGAAGTAGCAGAAATTTACCTGAAGACTTGATGGAGCTCAATTCTTTTTCCGGATTGGATTTTTGGCACTGTTTCAGCAAGAAGCCTTCTTTTTCTGGAAAATATTTCTTCCTTTTGAAGACACGTAGCTCCTCTTCCTTTTCACTTGGTTTCTCACACATCTTTGTTTCTGTTTCATATCTGTCTTGTAATTGTATTGAGGGAACATTATCCAAGTTTTCTACTTCGGAAGTGTTTGTTTCCAAATTTGTAATTATTACAGGTTCTAAGACTGATTTTTCAGCATCACCTTGATCATTAGGAATCACTGACTGAGTTGGAATAGAATCCAAAATTGGAAGCTCAATCTGAAGAGTACTTTTAAATTCTTCATCTCCTTTCTCAGTCTCCGCCTAAAGATGAAGTCCAAAATATATATGTGTTTCAAAAAAGGTTACATCCATAGTAATAATTTTTTTTTTTTGAAATTGGATCAAAACACTTGTACCTTTTTTGGGTTGGTGAGTAACCAACAAAAACACATTTCCTAGCTCTTGGTTCAAGTTTCCCATGATTACTGTTGCGATTATGAACAAATGCAGCACAACCAAATATCTTTAATGGAATGTCAGTCACCAGCCGAGATTTTGGGAAATTCCTTTTGAAAACATTTATTGGTGTTTGAAAATTTAAGACTCAAGATGGCATTCTGTTAATTAAAAAAGCTGCTGTAAGAAAAACTTCACCCCACAAATATTTGGGCGCTGTTGCTGTAAATAGCAAGGCTCCAGCTATTTCAAGAAGATGTCTATTCTTCCTTTCAGCCACTCCGTTTTGTTGAGGTGTGTTGACATAAGAACTTTGATGGATAATGCAATTTTTTTTCAAAATAATTCCCTAGGATTCTATTGACATATTCCTTTCCATTATCACTTCTAAAAACTCTAATTGATGTTTTAAACTTAGTTTTTATCATGTTATGGAAATTTATGAAAACTTGTTCAACTTCAGATTTTTCTTTTAACAAATATACCTACGTGAGTCTTGTGTGATCATCAATAAATGTTACAAACCATCTTTTTCCAGATAAGATAGTGATTTGTGAAGCCTCCCCAGACATCACTATGAACTAAAGAAAAAGGTTTTGAAGGTTTATATGGCTGCATAGAAAAAGATGTACGATGATGTTTTGCTAGTTCACAAGTTTCACATTCAAATAAAGATGGATTTTTATTTATGAACAAACTTGGAAACAGAACTTTTAAATAATGAAAACTTAGATGTCCTAGCCTCAAATGCCATAGCATGACATCACTATTATTAGAAGTAGAAATAGAATTGAAACAAGAGTTTGGAGCTTGTCCCCTTAAGTCAGATCCATCTTCAAAAAAATAAAGGCCACCTTGCTGTTTAGCACTGTCAATCATCCTCCCTAAGGCTAAGTTCTAAAACTCACAATGAGATGAGAAGAAATGAACTTGGCAGTTATGATCATGAACCAACTTACTTACGGATAAGAGATTACAAGACAGATTTGGGACATGGAGAACATCACGAAGAGTAATGGAAGGAGATAGGAAAATAGAACCCTTCCCTGCAATAGCAGAAAGAGAACGATCTATTATTTAATTTTTTTATTTCCTGTACAGGGACTATATGAACCAAATAGGTTTGCAGACCCAGTCACGTGGTCTGTAGCACTAGAATCTATAATTCAGGAACTAGAGGAATTGACACTAACAAGGGTAGCATGTAGATAATTAGCTGATTGGGCTAAGGAGCAGGAAGGAGGGGATTTTGTAGATGAATTTGAGGGCTGTAGAAGTTTGTCCATGGTGTCTATTTGTTCCTTTGTGAATGGAAGCTCTCCAGAAGAAGGTTGCTGGCCATGAACTTGGTTTGAGACTTGAAATGCTCTACTTTTCCCCTTCTTCTTCTTCCAATTTAGTGGCTTACCATGCAGATTCCAGCAAGTCTTACGAGTATGCCTTAGTTTTCTGCAGTGATCATACCATGGTTTTTTTAAGTTCTTCTTATCCTCATCAGGTTCTGGTCCTCTAGATACAAGGGCCGAGCTCTCCATCTCTTGATGAGAAACAATATCTTGTTTCTTCATCATAATGTTGCGTCGTGCCTCCTCTAGATAATTTTTACTATTCAATTTATGAACACTAAATTGAATGGGATTAGATCCTGTAGAGGACAAGAAATAAACTCCAGCTACTGGAGTGGTGGAAGCGCTGTCCACTGTCTCTCCAGAAGAAACTGGGCCATGGTTGGCTCTAGTCATGGCCGACTTTACCATGGCTCCGGTTAGTTCTGGAGCTCTGATACCATATAGAAAGTAGGGAGAAAAGTGCAGTGTTTTTTTATATATTTCAGTAGAAAAAGGATTGCAAATATATAGACAGAGAAGAGAGAGAGAGAGAGGAGATAAGATTTCTCTAAAAATATCTCAACTCCTCAGATTATTAAGGAAAACAGAAAAAATAGATAACAAGACAGAACAAACTTATCTAATCCAAACTAAATGAAAATAGATAACAAAACAGAACAAACTTATCCTAATTCTAACTAAATAACCTCTAACTTTCATCACTGTGAAAGGAATTTTGGTTTTCTATCTTAACTATTGTTAATTTCTTCAGGTATCAAGTGATGAAGCTATTGAAACTGCAAAGCTGTTGGCCTTGAAAGAAGGTTTGCTGGTATGGTTCTAGAGATATTTTTATGTTCCATTTCCTTTGACATTAAAATCTCTCAGTGTTAAATTTTTTTCTTTTGGCTATTATATGTATACTTTTGTGGGACTTCAATGTTATTCTTTCATCATGCTGGTTGTGTAATCTGTTTTCCTTTGTTACAGGTAGGGATTTCGTCTGGAGCAGCAGCAGCAGCAGCAGCAATAAAGTTGGGAAAGAGGCCAGAAAATAACGGGAAACTGATTGCTGTAGGTTTATTTACCAATCTACAAATTTACAAAGATAATTGATTGCTGATTATCTATAATTATAAGATTCTATTTAGCATTAAATAAACATACATCTACAACTTTATGTGTCATAAATCTATATATAATTACTTGGAAAAACAAGGCATATTGTGTGTTTTTGTAGTCATTTCATAGGTGAATTGGCTTAAAATGTAGTCATATGTGTATGATGAATCCTCATTAATCTCCCCATCATTTTGGTTGCTGCAGGTGGTGTTCCCTAGTTCCGGAGAGCGTTACCTCTCTTCTCCATTGTTTGAATCCATTAGACAGGAGGCAGAACAGATGACGTTTGATTAGGAAACTGTTACTTATCCTACTGCTGGTTAAGAGACTTTGAATTCACATATAAATCTCATATACAGAACTCTTAAAATGTTAAAAAGCTGTTCTGATAAGAAAGTACAGTACTGATGCTGCTATAGGGAGAAATTCTTGCATAATCTGCATCTGAAAACATGAGAACATTTCTCATACTACAGTAGAAAAAAAAGTAGGTACTGCCTCCATTCATTTATTGCCAAAGAGACGATTTCAAAATCATGGCTGAGTTGCATGCAGGAAGTGATTTCTTATTAATCAAAATAATTGTGGCACTAGATCCCATTTTTCTGTTTTACAGTTGCACTAGAAATATATCACTAAAGACATCTTCCCCTCCAAAAAAAAGTTGCAGGGCATTGAATTGAGTCCTCACCCTGAATTTCAATTTGCTTGCCTCCTTGCATGTTAATGGTCCTGGTTAAACTTCTGTTATCGCTTTGTATGTTATTGCATAAACAAATAATTTTGTACAATGCCAATGCTGGTGCCAAGTTCGTTACAAAAAATTGTGAAACTTAGACCAGACCTAAAACCAGAATTTGAAAATAAATTGTTAGTTGGCACAAAAGACAAGTTGCCCATAGTCACTTCCAATTCAAGTATAAAAAGCAGTTTTGGCATGGGATATGCGGGGAGGCACTTGCATGATTTTAGAGGAGTTGAAATTTCCTATGTATTGCTAGAGCTTGAAGGAAGTTGAATTCATTTACCAAAACCAATATGTCAGTTCTTAATTTCATGGCTACATAATTCTTCTTGAATTCGTGTTACACTTGTACTTTTAAATGATATTCTTCACACTCTTTCTCGGTACCATTACATAACAATTTAGGCCTATTTATACTTATTTAAAACTATTCGGGTTTGACTTCATCATCTGAGAAAAGCTCATATTTTTTTAGTGAATCAGCCCAACATCATTTTAATTACTTAAAACAGAAAATATTAGATAAAAAGTGAGAAAAGTTTAATATATCTATTTTTTTTTATAAAGTATAACTTTGTTTGGGTATTGAGGTTGTCCTTCTCTATAAAGTGTTTTTCAATAGGTTTTGAATATTTAACATTGTAAGTAAAGTTTATTCTTACAAAATTCAATCTTGTTTGCCATTAAATTACACTTTTGTGGGCAGAATATAAAAAGTCATTTAATACTTTTTATTTAAGTAATTATAAGGATTATTATGTTGATTCGTTGGTAAATTATGAGAAATAAAAAAAACAAATTTTAACTATTAGAGATTAAAAATAATTTTTACATGATTCAATGGTCAAAGAACTACTGCTCTCATGATAAACTACTTCCTATGTCCCCAATATATAAGAGAAATAAAAATACCAAAGTGCAGGGTATCTATAAAAGGAATGTGCCTCCGCTTTGTATTGGCTCTTGGAAATAAGTCATAACCTTGAAGAATATCCACTTTAGAAATTCCTTTTTGGGAGGACCCTCCTTGTGTATTCTTTTCTCTGCTGGGCTGCTGTTTCTTTTGTCATTTCTTCTCAATTCTAGCAGCCTTACCCACAGCATTGGCAAATAAAGCACCAACCCTTCAATCCAAGACACAGGACACAGCCAGAGCCCACCTCTGATCTCAACCATAACAATTATTGACACTTCAGCAGATCATTACTCTGCCCTGGAATTTGGCTCCATTTGGCTCGACCTCTGCATATTGCATCCTCTTTTTCAGTGTGTCTAAACTCTCAGACTACGAAATGGTCAAAGAAATTCTTAAATTTAAAAGTGTGGGTTTATCCAATATTTGAGGAACATTTTTTATGTTCATAATCACTCTTTCAAATAATATACTCTTTTATATTTCTTGAACAACAGTTAGCTATTAAAAGTGTTTGAATTTGACCCTTTCAGAATTCTTTTTTTTTATTTAAAGTATCTAGCTTTTACTTTCCAAATAAAAAGATACACAAATCCCTGGGATGTTTCTGTTTTTGATTAAAACTTCAAATTCACTTACAGGTATGACTAGACTCTGTCTAATTTAGAAGGAAAAGGTGGCAGTTCTGTTACATGATGCAGATATTGTTCGCTCATATGAACAGCAAAGCAGAATTTTCAATTTTGTACTTCAAATACTAAACCTGATCAAGAAATTCATATGTATTTTTAGAATAATAAACTTATTTAATAAATACATAACATATGATATTGAATAATTATTTAGCTGTTGGATTAAATTTATAATTTTAAATAATAAAATTAAGGTAAAATTTGAATCATTCAATTTCTCTTGAGAGTATTACTTTTTGAATATCTAAGAATTTCTAAAATCCATTCATTTGCTGGTTATTTGTTGATACCCTTAAATATAGAAATTTGTAAATTATTCTAATTTCTAAGCACAAAAATATCATAGTCAAGAAAACGAATGGGAAGAAATTTTCTACCTTTGAACAAGAGAAGTGCAAATGCTAATTTTTGGTTCTCCATATAAGAATGAGGACCTATTTTTCAAGCTTTTGAAGGTTGAAATCAACATTTTATTTATGTCATGCTTTGATCACAGTTTACATTTCAAGTGTTTATTCACCAAGAAACAAGAGTTCGTACTTGGTTTAAGATAATCAGAATGCCAGTGTAGAGGAAAAACAAGGTTATCAGAATACTTGGAAGCAATAGTCAAATATAACAGGTCAATTGTACTAAAACAGATAGTCAAGCCCAAATATCTAACTTCTATAAGTACAAGGCAATATTGTGGAAAAAGTAAAAAAGAAAAGAGAAAAACAACCTTTGAACTAAGGTATGAATTCTCGCATTCTCACTTTGATTTTGATATTTTGCCACTTAATAATGAGAAATTATTGTATAAATTGTGCATACCAAAATTTAAAATTATTAGACAATAATAAATAAATCAAATAGTTAATATTTATTCATACTCTTGTAAGATCAATAAATATAAAAAATATGTTAATACAGACATACAGGTCACACTAATTTGTAAACCACATTAATAATATAATATTATAAAAGTATCTTTAATGTCTCTTTAAAAATAAAGGTAAAAATTTTAAGAACGAATTTTATATGAAAAATTATATATATATAAAAATTACTCTTAAATTTTTCATTCCTAGAATTCTACCTTATTTTTTTTTAACTTATAATTATTGTATGAGGACAGTAATTTTTCTAACTTTTTGTGCTTTTTTCATAAGATTTTTATTCCCGATTGGGAGGAAAATACTGAAAAATGTAGGGGGCAATATGCAAAAAGGGCAATATGTGATTTTATTGATCCCATTTCATGGCCATGTTCAAAGCCACTCAAAAATTAAAAAACAAGAGCCTCACTTTGCTCCAGCACCAGAAACACGAAATAGAACAAGCAACACAAGTCTGTGTGTCTGTCTGTCTGTCTGTCGTGTCTCTCTCTCTCTCTCTCAAATGAAAAGCTAATATCTTTGAAAACCATAGAGCATTAAAGGCCATGGCTTTTCTTCTACCTAACCTCTCACCCTCTCTCCTAGCCCAATCCAAATCCAAAGAAAAACTCCTTCACCAAGTGGTTTCAGCAGCAAAACCCAGTTCTCAGTATCCTGTATCTTTCACCTCCTCTTCTCCACTGGCTATCCTCCAAAGCCCCACTGCACAGGTTGCCCAGGTCAGCACTCCACCAGGTGCTCAAGATAAGCAGCAGCAGCAGCAACACCATCAACCAAAGGACGAATTCTATGTCAATCTTGGCCTCGCTGTAAGGACCCTTCGTGAGGACATGCCTCTGATCTTCATCAAAGACCTCAATTATGACATTTACAGGTAATTTTCTATTCCGGGTCTGTAATTTCTCTTTTTGGGGTTTTTTTTTTTTCTTGTTTTAAGCTTATTCCTGAGGGGAAAAAATGGAATTTTTGTTTGGAATTTGATCATTTCAGGGATGATATAACATTCATGGACCCTTTGAACACATTTACTGGAATTGAAAAGTACAAATTGATCTTCTGGGCATTGAGGTTTCATGGTAAAATGCTGTTTCGTGAGATTGCTTTGGATATATACCGGGTGTGGCAGCCTTCAGAGAATGTGATATTGATTAGGTGGAACCTGAGGGGTGTGCCTCGGGTTCCATGGGAGACCAAAGGGGAATTTCAGGGTACTTCACGTTATAAATTGGACAGAAATGGCAAAATTTATGAACATAAAGTTGATAATTTGGCATTCAATTTTCCACAGAACATCAAACCAGTTTCAGTTTTGGATTTGGTTACTGCATGCCCTGCAAGTCCAAATCCTACATTTTTGTGGGGTCCTGTGGATGCCTACTGTTCTTCATGGATAGCATTCTATCGGGCAGTTAGGGAGACTTTGGATCAAGAAGGGCGGTTGCTACCACAAGATGGTCTAGCTACATGTTCATAGCTATAAGCTATCACTTAGTGAGCGGTTTCATAGGGAATGTATATAATAGAATTTAATAGGTTAGGTATAATAAATTTGTTCCATAGCATAAAAAGGTTTTTCTTCATGGACAAGAGTGTATATAGATAGGCAGGGATGCAGAAGAGTACAAGTTGCTCTTTTTGTTGTTGGAGGAAATGTAGATCCTTATGTTTGGTGAGTTTATACAGATGACATATATCTATATGCAATAATCTTCTAAAGTTAATTTAATTATTTAGATTTTCATCAATTCTGTTACAGAATTGAATCTTGTTATTTTTTCTCATATAATTGTTGAACCATATGGATCACACTTGTTTAAAGGGATAATTTTATATCCTCTTTCAGACTTGTGCTATAGTTTTACCCTAGTTATTTCTATGCCTATTATATTGGTTTTCTATAGCCAATTTGAATTCATATATTTGCAAATCAGCTTATGACTTAGGTGATGATTTGCTTGAGTAGTAATTTTTCTTTAAGAAACGTTGATCTAGAAATGGTAAGTTGGCATATATGTCTTGTAGAAATCTTTACTTATCTCCAATTGCTTTTGGACTATTGTTGGTCAGATACATAGACCTGGCTGCATTTTCCACACGATATGTGCCCTTGTTCTAGTCAATACTTTTCACTTCGTAAACAAGAACTCCACATATCCCATTGTTGACATTTTGACACTCAATGAGTTTAACATTAATTTATATGGCAACCATATAACCTAAAATGGCATCCACATTTTTGCAGCATCTGTTATAGTTTGGTTGTTCTCATCTCACTTGACATATTGTCAGAACAAATAATGGTTTGTTGATTTTCATCCAAAAGGTCTAAATTTAACTTTGCAACCCATAGGTGAGTGTATGTTTCTGTAAAGAGAGCAAAGTTATCTTTACCTCAAAGTAAATTGTAATTATAGCACTTTCTACTGGAAATCCAAACATATATCAACTTTGAATTACGATTTTGCACTCATCTTGATTCACCTGGACCAGCCATGTGAGAGCTCTTATGTGTATATTATTTCTAGGCTCAAGTCAGTGCCATTAGTCTTGCCTTTGAAAATCCAAAATTGTTAATCTTATGAAATTTGGTTTTCCAGCTAGTAATTGAACATTTGAACTTCTTCCCATTTCGTATTTAGCTGGCAAAAAGTCCCCGCTTTCTTAACTCTCTGCTCTCTACTTTATGAGATTATTTTAGTTAATATTAGGTACATCCACATTTTCCTTGTGCTGCCTCATAAGTTTTTCCTTCTTATTTTAGTCTTGCCTTTTTCTTATTTTATGACTTAAGAACATTACTGCTTTTTGAAAGTGTTTACATGGTCTGTTTCCTAACTTCTTTATATGCATTCCCTGATCTTAAACATTTTAATGGTTGATGAAGATCCCTGTAGATGGATTTCGTAAGTAAATTGGGAATTGTCGCTGTCTTTTTTCCTTGTTTTTTCTTCTTCCTGTTACATTGAATTGTCTATTTCCATATTTTGACTTAAATGCTGTTTGGAAGACTTTTTTTATGGTGATGGTGTGCTAATGGGAAAATAACACTTGGTTGGGAAACACGTTTCTGCCCATATTCCTCCCAGTTCAAGTCTTCTGATTGCTAGGAAATTGGGTGAACATGGCTCTGCATCTTACTTCTGCTTAAGTATTTAAGTTATTAAGTTAAACGTAGATGACAGTTTCCTCTTAATTATCCCATTTCTTTGATGTGTTGACAGGTATACGTTTAACCCCAGCAATTTTCTCTTCAGCCTTAAAAGAAATCCACTTCCCCTTACTAGGCGTCTTTAGCTAATTTGTCAAAGAATAAGCTTAAGAATGTATTGTTAAGGAATTATTTTTCGAAGAATAAGCATTTTGTTTAGATACTTTCTTTGTTGTAATTGAAAAGTTAAGGAGGAGAAGTTGTATCATCTCAAGGCTAGAGTATGCCTATATATTGCCTACTAATAAGGAATCATCAACAAGAATTGAATCTTTGAATCTAAAACTTTTCAGTTGATACAATTCAATTTTGTCAATTGAATCGATTCACACACATAAGTTGTGTTTAGGAATGTTCACCAAAAAGGATAAAAGTAATTTTGTAAGAATAACTTGTTTGAACAATATTAAGGTGTGTGAAGATGCTAAAATGGAGAATGTATTGTATTTTATGAAAATATATATTTAATGAGGACAAGTTAGTAAATTGGACCCAAAATGTATTTAGCTCAAAGAGTCAAAATGCATTTTGTATACTATACCATAATGTATTTTATTTTAGTTTTTGCTATTTGTATAGGAATATGTTTGACTGGGCTTACCCATAGCCCATAGGGGTACGCGGTAGCTACCATTGCACGGCAAGAGACACTGCTTAAATTAATGGCTTCTCAATCAATTTCTTAACTAAATTTATTTATTAATATCAATTTCGTGACACACACAACAAAATCATATGAAGGGTTTGTAGTTACTTGCACAAGATTATTGTTTTTTTTTTCTCTCATCGAAATTTACAGCCTAAATTTTTTTAAAAATTTTGGGAATCCAAATCCTGTCTCCACCAATGTTAGGCAACTTGAATGGTGTTTCTGTGTACAGGTTATATTTTAAAGTATCCATACCCTGAAAATAAAAATTTTCGGAATTATTTTCAGTAGACTTTCATCCTTAATGCTAGTTCTTGTTAATAGTAATTTTTTTTTAAAAAAAAAATTGGATTAAAATTTTAAGAATGAGTGTTTTAAATAAATTTTTCATCTATAAGTTTTTTCACTTTATTTTTGTGGAGACACTAAATTGAGGCAGAAATTATTCACGTAATCATGATACTATAATTTATGAGCAAAGATTTACAGCTTGCTTTGAAACTGTTTTCTCAATTGATATTTTTATTTTTAAAAAGTTTTTTTTTAAAAAAAAAACTGCTTGGAATTAATGCTGTTTTCATCGTATAAATATTAGAAATATTTTTTATTTTATTGTGTTCAAATTAAAATTGAAATTGAAAGAATTTGAAGTTGAAATTTCATTCTGAGATATCATTGAAACCTATATATACATACAAAGAAAATTACTCATCTATCATTGTTGCACAAGTAGAATCAAAGGGGATGTCTATCCTTTGCCAAAAAAAAAAAGCTTCATATTCAACTAAGCATAGATCAATGAGAAAGAATGCCAAGGGTTCAAGCTAGGCTAATATGAAACACAAAAATTGTTAGAAATCAAACTCATTATGAGCATCAATTAGAATTTAGAGAGAGAGAGAGAGAGAGAGAGAGAGAGAGACTTATTTTTCATCCAAGTTAAGATCAAATGATTGTACTTCATTCATTTGTACACCATGCTTGCTGAATTACATAGAGCAGGAGCTTTAAGATGGAGCTTTCAATTCTCTATGAATAAGCTTCTTTCATCAACCATAAAAACCATGAACCATAAACAAGTCCCCCTGTGATCAGAACAGAAGATAAGAATAACAGAGATAGAATTGACCAACACGTACACCAATGCAAGATTTTGGAATTTACTATAGACTCCATGCACTGCATACCATTCCAAGCATTTGATCTCTTGTATATGACTCAAGCTGACCTAAGCTTATTAAATCCTTGACCTAGAATACAAGGGAAAGAGAAAACACATTACAATATCATCACCATAAATCATGCCATCTTTTCTTCAAAAAAAAAAAAAAAAGGTTTGAGAAACTGTTTCTTACCCAGAAATCCTCATATATTTTGATGCCAATTGCCACAAAAATGCAGTAAGACCAAATACCAGCAAATACAATCACTCGGAAGTCAAAATTCGAATTCTTTTTCATAATTTCTGAATCTCTCAACGACTTATAAAAGTCTGAAAATAAACAATACCTTGAAGTTGCAACGAAGAAGAAGAAGAAGAAGAAGAAGAACGTCCTTTGGAAAGTAACAGAAAAGATGAAAAAAATGCAAAATGGCCCATCCAGGGTCACGAACCTGCAACCTTCACGTTATTAGTACGAATCGCTCTAACCAATTGAGCTAATAAGCCACCGATGATGAGATTGTTCGGATAAATACTGAAGTTTTCGTTTGTTTCTCCAGTGTTTCCTTAAACAATCCGAAAATACAAATATTTTGCATTTTTTTTTGTCAAATGTTGTAAACGTTGTTTTAGGATAAACTTGTGTTAAAAATATTTTTTTAAAAAAAGTCCATTAAACTTGTATTTGTCCTGAAGGAAAAAAGAAAAAAAAAATTAAACTACAACCATGGAAAAGAAAACTAAATTATATGAACAAAATGAATCCGCCAAGGAAAAAAAAATTGAAAGCTATATATCTGCAAATAAGCACGGATACTTTCCCGTTAGCTAGGAGTGTTTGCCAATCTTCAAATTGGGATAAATCACATAAACTACTTCATGAATTTTATTCCGTTTTTAAGTAACCATCATAAATTTTTGAATTTAAAATAAAATTAGTTTTTGAAAAACTTTTTAAAATTTCAATACAACTTTTTATTTACAATAAATTTAAATAAAAATTATTTATCACATAATTTGTATGTGTTTATTATAATATTTTTTCGTTCACACCATTTAAAAAAATATTTTTTTAATTTAATTTCTTTTTTAAAATGGTCCAAGAATTTTTCATTAGTGTTCTGATTATCCAGTGGTGGTCGTTGTTCTTGAGATGTCGATGGTGACTGCCCCACTAGCTGGTTCCAACGTTGAGGCATAAGATAGGAAACAAGTGAGATATGGAGAGGCTGAGAATATTGATATTAATTCTAAAGAGAGAAACTCTACTTCAGATCGAGAAAGAATTAAAATTGAGGAGTACCTCATCTCATGTAAGCTTTTTACAAATTCGATTCTTGAAGTTAAGGGGTGTTGATGACATGGGTTTTACATCCAAGTCACAAGTTATGCTGAAGTGTTAAAATTATATATACTTTTTTTTTAATACAATGATAGTACAGAAGTTTAAATTTTTATATAATCTCTTGTAAATTATTTCAAATTTTTGAGCCACCAACTCATTCTTAATAGTTCAAGGCTTTTTGAGTGTTGAAGCAATAATTTCAATATGCAAGACTATGAAACATGAAAATGAATACAAAGGTTGACCTAAAGCTATCAAATTCGATCGGTTTGGCCCACTCTGGCCCTAGTTCATGTGGGCTAGGGAAAAAAGCCCATTTGTTAAATTTGCCACTGAAATGCTGTTAGCTCATTTCACATATGTTAGGATTAACCTATCGAATATTATAAATTAATTTGTAATTTTTTAAAGATATATATTTAATTTATAAATTTTACAAATTTACAATTTTTTTTAGTTCCTATAATTTTAAATCATAAAAAATATTTATTATTTTGCTTTAATACATAATAGAATTTATCATTGCTCATTGTCTGTCAGCTAAATCACTATTTATGATTGCGTTATTTTGTGCTCTAGTTTTATGGTCAATAAATATGGGCCATCATGGCCCACAACCCCATTCATCCCATGGGTGATTAGTGGGCTGGCTAAGATGAAAAAACCCACACTTTGAATAGTCCATCTCACGTGGATGACCAAATGGGTAGACTCACGAAGTGTGACGCAGTTTTGACAATTTTATAGGCTGACCCAAACATTACAAAGGAAAACTCACATAATATGGTTGATTGATTGAATAAAAAATTTAAGTTTTGATTTATTGTTATTGTAAAAGTTTTTTTATTATCATTTAATTACGTAATATTATATTATTAAAAAATTTAATTTTTAAATAATTATTATCATAATTAAATTATTTTAATAATATACTTACAAGATAATATACAATTTTTTTTATATATATCAAAATTAAACCACTGATTAAATCAGTTTCCTGAAGAAGCGAAACTATAAAGGTTCAAGTGATTGTTATACACTAAAATTTTATTTGAAGAGTAGATTTTGTTACCTTTATGAAATGTCTGATAAAGAATTATATGTAGGACACATAATAAATTTTTTTTAGCAACATGCTTATATATAGTCTTTATATATACGTAAAAGCTTGATGATGGATATGATGCGTCTACGTTTTTTATGGCCTTAACCAATAAATGAACCTTAATTTTAGTTTGGGCAATAGCCATTATATATACGTGAGTTTTTTTTTTTTTTTGTTTTTTTTACTTTTTTTTAGGAATTTGTTACGTATATGACATGGTAATGGATTTTGATTAGTTTTACTTACGTGGTTCTCATGCATCCTACTATTTCAAATTGTTAGAGACATTTAATGTGTTTGCATATATTAATGCTCATAGCATTCCTTTTTCTTGTAGATACATGTTGTGTTTGCCTTTTGTTATTTTGAATTTGTTACTTTTATCATATTAAATTATATATCAATTATTACAAAGTCAAATTTTTCATATAAAAGTTAAAACCAATTTATATAACTTTTCTGGCTCGGAATTAATTATATGGGTTCAAAATCAATTTATGTAACGTATCATCATGACACCGTTGTTTTAGATTCTGCAACTTTCATAATGATTTATGTGTTCAAAATTAATTTGATTTAATTAATGTTTTTAAACTTGATTTTTAATGCATATGAATTAATTTTAATAGAAGTTAATCACTTTGGAATAACTTTTACAGCAAAAAAAATTGATTTTGATATGAGACCTATTTAACTTTTTTAGAAGAATCTTATAAACAACATTAATTTTTTTTTAAAAGAAATAATTATACTTTATAATATTTAAATAAATTTAAAATTCTATGATTAATTCCCATGCAATCAATTCTTTCATTAATTTTTTCACAATCCAATTTTTTTAATATAATGACAACACAAAAATTTAATTTATGACTTTCTATAAATTAAGAAGATGGTGATAATTAGATAAATTTTTTTTTAAAATGACAATTTCAAGATTTAAACTTTGACGTTAGATTTGAAGATAAGGTTTTCCTAAGGTCACAAGCTACTTAAACTGTGACTAATAATTTTTGAGTTTTTCATAATCTAATCTAAAATCAACTTAAGAAGCCTATAGCAGAAAATTAAAATTCAAGATAATTTGTCTTTGATATTAGTTTATTTCTTGAAAAGCATTAAACTCGCATGGCCTTATCAAGCAAAAATGTTCTTTCTTTCCAAACTAGTACAGTACCCGTGCAATTGCACGGTCACTGCTCATCGTGTTACTTGTTATATTAATAATTCACTTGTATAAAAAAAATAACATTAAATATAAATATTGAAATTAGAAAACATGTTCTATTTGAGTTCCATTTAATTTAATTAAAATCATAGTTATGATATTTAAGAGTGTGTTTCGAGTCAATAATTTTAAGATTTGATTTTATTTGTAAATAAAATTTTTTGTTTGAAAAAATATAAAATGTGAATTGATAAGATTTAGAAATTATTAAAAATTTCATGAATTTTAATTAAATTATTATTAAAATTCTATTAAAAATGAGAGAATTTGAATGGATTTGGATGAAATTTATTTAAATTTACTCTTTTACTCTTAATCATTTATTTAGAAATAGAAGAGAATATTTATTAAAAAAAAGGGTAAAAAGGTAAATTCTTTAAAATAAAATTAAGCCAATTCTTTTTTTATATTTCAAACATAAAATTTGATTTTTGAATCAATCCAAATTATATTTTTTATAATGAGTTCCAAATAAAAGAATTGATTTCTAATTCAATTTAATTTAATATAGCTTAAATTAATTTAATTTAATTCTAATTTTTATGATGTCAAACATATCCTAAAAGAATTTAATTTCCATTAAACTATAGAATTTCCTGATTTTGATAAATTACAACAAAGAGTATCAATATTGCACACAATTAAATGAAAAACAAAAAACTTCACTAATCAATAATCATTCAAAGAAAAGCTGCTCATGACATTTTTGACTTGTACGAGTTGGTCATATCTCTGTGTCTTACACTTACAAATCTCCCATTTGTCATAACTCAACCTTCAAAGAACACACAAAATAATCATCAATTAATTCCATTTTTGTTCCATGTCATGCACAAAAGTTAAAGAGTAAGTTATCAGGAAACCTTTTTGTTCAACCAATCACCAATTCTGTATCCTCAGTCTCAAAAGGATCAAAACTATATTAACATAAATTAACCCTTATCTTTATTCTAATTAAGAAACAATAATTCTGCAGTTTGTGGGTCAGTTTGTTACCAATCCAATTTCATTTTCCATTTTCTTTAATATCACAACCAAATTTGCATAGAGAATCAATTTCCAGTAAAAATGAAACCCACCCGCTCGGAGCACTTTGGTTTTCACATATGGGAAGTTAGGAATTACTCATTTTTTTTCATAAAGAAGAGTGATCAATTATTAATTGAAGATTTTATCATTAATTTAGTCATTTGATCCATTTTATTTAAAAAATAAATTAAAATAGACTCAATTCATCTTTAAACATATAATTCATGTTTTTCAACGTGAGTTCTACTTTGCATTTAAGAATAACAAAACAATGTCAAAAAGTAAAATATATTAAAAATAAATTATTTTATTTATAAATTTTAAATAAATTAAATTATTTAAATAAAAAATAAAGGGGAAAAAACCCACTTGGGATAAAAAAAATTGCAATAGAAAGAAAGTATCATCAATCATTGGCTCAAAGAACCATTGGAATGACACAATTTTATGTAATATTTGGTCAACAGATGGAGAAAAAAAAAATGCAACAACTTCTGCAATAGCTATCCAAAAAGAGGTGTGCTTTAACTTTCTGCTGTTAACTTAATAATCAAATCAAGAAAAAAAGTTTTATAGTATGGGCGCAAAGAGTGATGTTGGAGGAGCAAAGACATAATATCGACATATTAACCAAACTAGGACAAAGAATGAACCAATCCTAGGTAAACGGCATTCCTTGAGGGGTTTGCATGACAACATACTGTCCACACACCAGTGTATATAATCTTCACTCTTTTTCTATGCAAGACATCTTTTCCCACTATGGTTTCACATCCTCCCATTCCATATGAGCATGACCACATTTTTTTTGCTTTCCTACCCTCCATCACTTCATTGCAAAATGACTCAACTGCCCTTGAATGCCCAAAAAAATATGTAAATTCCAATTATGCAGATGCAGAAATTTTTCAGTTCAGTTTGCAGTTTTCATTAGCTTTGGTTGCCACAAAAAATTCCGGCAGGATTCCTAATATGTCATGGGCATTCCAACCTCTTGCAACAAATCACATGCATCCTTTAATGCCCTTTTTAAGTTTTCCTCAAAATGTGTATCTGGTATTTTAGCATGGTATGGTGTCATTAACTATTTAAGATTCTCACATTTTCAGCCTCACAGAGTGGCTTCTGTTTTCTTTCCTTTTGCTTTTATATAGGCAACCAGTGGCTCTAGAAACATAACCAGTGCACAAGCTTTTCCCCTTTTAAATAAGAGTATAACTTAAATACATTTCTGAGACTCTCACAGAACCCACAGTTCCTCGTTCCTGCACCATCCTTTCTCTTTCTCTCTCACTAGGGAAATTCCAATTCCCAACCTCACCAGCAGCATGATGAACTTTCAAGCTTGTTCTTTGACCATCTTAAAGTTGTTCTGTATTTATGTCCTTCTCCTCCCAACGATGGCTGCAGGTGACTGCACATGTGACCCATCAGAGGCCAAAGAGAGTGATGCAAGTGGAGTTCTCCAATACAAAATTGGCTCAATTGCTTCTGTGCTTGTTGCTGGTGCTCTTGGGGTGAGCCTCCCATTGCTGAGCAAGAGAATCCCAGCTCTAAACCCCCAAAATGACGTCTTTTTCATGGTGAAAGCTTTTGCTGCAGGGGTAATTCTAGCAACTGGGTTCATCCACATACTCCCAGATGCATTTGAAAACCTGACTTCACCGTGCCTAAAGGAAAATCCATGGAGCAAATTTCCCTTTGCTGGATTTGTTGCCATGTTGTCATCTATAGGAACTTTAATGGTGGATTCATTCGCGACGGGGTATTATCAGAGGCAACATTTTAATAACTCAAAGCAAGTTTCTGCAGATGAAGAAATGGGAGATGAGCATGCTGGTCACGTACATGTTCATACACATGCCACACATGGTCATGCTCATGGATCAGGTAGTTCTTCTGAGGATTCCATAACATCTGAACTGAATTCGGCATCGCATCATATCACAAGTAAGACCAATGAATTGTTGATCAATTTGTTTTCTGCTGTTATTCATTGACTCCAGAATTGTTTGCTCATCAATGTTCAATTTGGATTGGTTTCTGCCTCAGGTGTTGGAGATAGGAATAGTGGTCCATTCAGTGATCATTGGGATATCTTTGGGTGCTGCTGAGAGCATTGATACCGTGAAGCCTCTCCTTTTGGCCTTGTCTTTCCATCAATTTTTTGAGGGGATGGGGCTTGGAGGTTGCATATCTCAGGTATGGTGTTCATGTTTTCTCTTGGATGGTATCATTCTATAAATCTCACATGCTTATTTTATTGAGATTAGATTTTCAGACTTTTCAGTCACAGCAATTATGGTTATGTTATCAAATCATAAATGGGGTTAAGAAATAGTGAAAAGATGTTGAGTTCATTTGCTTTTATGTGAAAACTGAATAAGTGTCAAGTAGAAGAAAGTGAGTTCCCTGTGGATGGCTGCTGTTCAGTTTGTAAAGTAGGAGAATGGCTTGCAAATGTTGCCATGATGACAACATCCTCATATTTATTATAATGAATAAAATTATCTAATTTGTTGACCCATGAAAAGAGAGAGAGAGAAAAAATCAATCACTAATTAGTGAACAAAAACCTGATTTTGGGTTCTGCTTATTAATAATTATGAAGTTAGATATTAGGTATAACTTGTTTCAATTTTTAGCGAAAAGAAGGAAAAAAAAAAAAAAACTCTGTCTATATGTATCAAGTGCTTCTAATGCTAAATAAATCATATTGTGTGCAGGCAAAGTTCAAGTCCAGATCCACAGCAATCATGGCTACATTTTTCTCCCTAACAACCCCAATTGGGATAGCAATTGGAATGGGAATCTCAAGTGTGTACAAAGAGAATAGCTCAACTGCTCTGATTGTTGAAGGGGTTTTCAATTCTGCTTCTGCTGGAATTTTGATTTACATGGCCTTAGTTGACCTACTAGCAGCAGATTTTATGAACCCAAGGCTGCAGAACAATGTGAAGCTGCAACTAGGAGCAAACACCTCACTTCTTCTGGGTGCAGGTTGCATGTCTCTGTTAGCCAAATGGGCTTAAGTTTTGGTGTTTCAGTTTCCATCACTCAGCATAATAGAGCCTTTTACTAGCTTCTGCTTAATTTTCTGGTCCCTTGTGTGTTTCGTTGTCTTTATTTTCTTCTAAACTGTGCAGTGCTACACCAAAATATGCACTAATGCACCAGCAGAAGCCAGCAAATGCAGTATATGCGCTTACGCAATTACTTGTCCTTTACTTAAAAAAAAGGAATTGGATGCTTTCGCAGTCATACACTTCAAGGATTAATGGAGATAGAAAACGCAAAAAATCCAAGTTTTTTTTTTATATAAAAAAAAGAATGTAACTACAGAGAATACTATAGTTCATATTATGATATAAAGATATCTGAAATATTTTTTTAAACAACACTTGACGTTTAGAATTCGAAATGAATATTGATTCAATTCTAAGCATTTTTTTTCGATCCATATCTGACCAAACTTGTTATTAATTGAAAACAAACAAAACAAAATTAAAAAAAAAGTATTAATTTTCTATAAATAGAAAAAAATGGCTTATAGTAAGGGGAATGAGATATGCAATATCAAGTAGTTTGTAGTTTTTCTTAAAAAAAAAAACTTAAAATCATCCAATGAAAAACTTGGTCGCAATTAAAACAAAAACTAACTCAATAATATTCTTACCGTACAACAAAAAATCATGTAATGTGTAGATCATTAGTTTGTTACGTGCACAATACAAAGGTTCATTTCTCCTAACATTTTGTTCCCAAGCAAAGGGTTAGCACTCAACTTTTGAAATATTCGCTTCAATACATTTTCCAATTATAACTCTCCCTCTTCTTTTTGGTTGATCTCACTCTTCCTACTACAAGATTAAGTAAATTGAATTCAACATATGTATGTCTCTAAATATAAAAATTACAGCTTAATTTTTTAGAGTCTCATTTTAAAAGAGAATTATACTATTATCATTTTTAACTTAAAAAAATTAAATTTATAAAATAATTTAAATTGACCTTGTGAAAAATATTATTAACTCAGCACAAAAAAAATCAACATAAGTATTAGTTGGGAAGGAGAAAGACTAGAAAAGGAAGTAAAATGGAAAAAAAGAAAAAAAGAGACAAATGGAATAAAAAAAAAAACTGTGATTTTGTAGCTCGTGGTGCTGTGCACAGTGCTCACCTACTCAGCAGAACAAGTTCTCTCTCATAAGCTCCTCACATTACAATTTGGACTGCGAAAGAGAACATGGCGCCATAACTTGGACGGTACCTAAGCCAAATTTGACCTTACATTACTTGGATTATATAAATGAAGGTGACATGCCTAATGCATCTAAATCCCTTTTCTGACTCACTTTTCTGTGAAATTGACCACTGGCTAAATCCAGCACAGGATGATCGAATCTGCATAACTAGATTAAGGGCTTTTTCTCTTCGGCTCATTCTTCTCCTTCGTTGGAGCAGAAGTGGAAAGCATTCTAGTGAAAAAGGCCCATTTGTCCCATTCCAAAGCCCCTGCGGGTCATGGCATCAAAGGGCCTATCTATTCTAGAGTTCTAGTCTTTTTTTGTTTGCTATATCTGGTCCCCTCTATAGGCACTTGCCTCCAATTTGTAACCCTGCAATTGGAATATATTGGAAGAAAAGCCCAAAGGCATCCATATGGGCGAATAATAGCCTGTCTCTGCTCTGGCAATTGTTGACCCTGCAATTGCCATCCATTTACTGATTCAGAAGTACTTCTAATAGCACCATTGAAATTTCTATTGGTGAATTTTGTGTGAATGGAAATCAAAATTGTGGTACCAGGGAAAAGAAAGCAAAATATGTTAAACACAAGACACAGAAAGAGTCTTGTAACAGAGAAAAGAAACACAAAATATTTACATAAACATAGTTTTTAGAATGGACACAGTCGCACTCACAGTATATATTAGACCCATATGATAAACCTCTATCCCAGTGGAGGAAGCACGATACATCAAGATATCTACCGTATCTCTGTCAAATACGTTCTCTTGTTAGATAATGTATTAGATACTTTTTAGACACTATTAAATACTAATAATCTTTATTATTATAATTTTTTATTTTTAAATTTTGTATTAATATGTGTGAGATATCATAAGAATTTAATAAATTTTAATATTTTATTATATTTAAATGACTAATATTGAAAATAAAAATCTTTTTCTTTACTTTTCTCTCTTTATTATAGAATAATTCAACTATTATTTTTTATTTATGATATTTTATGATACTTTTATATATATATTTTTATGTCTTATGTGGTAATATATATATATAATTTTTGATATATATGTTATGTTATATCTTATCATACTATATCCTAATTTTTAAAAGAATGTTATATCCTTATATCGTAATAGTATCGTGTTCGATACTCGTACCCGTATCTATGCATAAAAAATCTTCTGTTACTTCAACAATTACATAACATTCGGGTAATTTAACCCAGCTGTAGGTTACAAATTACTCACAAGCATTTATGATCTTATTGACTATACTATATATTGGAAGAGAGAATGGTAAGCAACTGGGCATAAATAAGCTTTCATGATTCATAAATAACGATATGAAAATAAAGCTAATGGGCAATACATTGATCAATCAACAGGGTAGCGTAGGATAGAAAATAGCATATGATGTTCTGTTCAGGTTAGGAAAATAACATAAAAATTGAAGGTTGGAGGAATGAACTTGGCTCTTAAGCCCATAACATTGCTCTGATTCTTCCAATCTAGTGGTCAGAAGCACCAGGGATTAAAGTATACAACAAAAAGTAACAATGAATATTAACCAAAGTATTTTAAAATGCCCCATTCACATCAAGCAGGAGAACACAGGCATTTAAATGCTAATTTTTTAATCTGGGCCAATATGGAAACGCTGGAAGCCAAGGAAGATGCCAATCAATATTTTTGAAAGCTACTCTAGTTTTGCTTTATTGAAATTTGATTTTTTGACCCAATTCAAAGGCCTCAACCTCATATAGTGAGGTAAGACTTTTGTTTTGTTATTTTAAATTTATAAGAGTCAATTCTTTTGATCATTGTCAAAGTAGCAAAGTTCAATTTTTATGACAGAAGAGGACACCAAGACCCAGGATGAAGCAGCAATGCAGATGACATCCAGATTCCAAACAAAATGTTCTCACCCAAAAACTCTTTCCACCTAGCAACTGTGCAGACTCTATAAGACTATAACTCATCTAATGTTACACCTAGTCAAATTGACGTAGATATAACCAACTTCAATTGGTATTGGACTATAAATGAAATTTATATTCATGATAAGTTTCAAAGGCGACACATTTCTTCATATATAACTTATCTTATGAGAAACATCATCGTAAAGGTGACCAAAAACTCTATTAGTAGCATCACATTGGCCAATCTCTCTTTTTTACACCAACATTTTCCCTCCTTCCTTTTCCTTGAAAGAGAGTACCCTGAGTTATAAGCTCTAAAAAATGAGACATTGACAACTAATGCAACACCAGTACATGATGGCCTAAAGCCACACTTTCCCTAAAGCATGTTGAGTAGTACAAATGAATTGGAAAATGAAACAGGAATTACCATAATTTCCAGTTTGACAAGTAGGAAAAATTAGGATGCAACTTTACAAATGCCAAATTGGGATATACCCCACAACCATGTTTTGGTTGCATAGCTAATTAACAATTAGCTTGCACCTAATGCCTTGTGTGCTTTTGGTTATTGACCAACCAATCCCTCTTCCTCACGCCACAACGTGGAGGGGGAGGGGGAGGGGGAAGGGGAAAGTGTTGGTGTTTCCATGAGAGAGAGAGAGAGAGAGAGCTTTGAGTAGAAAGCAAGCAACAGAAAAGGGCTTTAAAAAACCAAACTTTCATCTTTTCCAAGGGCGAAGCAAGCACATATACCACCATGAAATGAGCTTATAAAAAAACACCCAGAAAAGGATGTTGCTGAGCCGGTGGACTACTTCCCATAAAATACACTCATTTGTGACGCTTTTTCTGCACTTTTACCATTCCTTCATGCACACATCTCCAACCAAAGATGACTGTGCAGCAAAGTTGTGCCGCTCAAAGAATCAATCTTTATCCCCAACAGAACCACTTGTCTTCCACGGTCCGTTGCTCTTCCTTTACCCTGGCCAGTTCTAGGGCTGTCCAAGTTCTGCATTTATAAAAAACCCCACCTTGTACCACCTTTGGGTCTTTCTGTACTCTGGAATTGGAGCTCAATAGTAAAGCCATTACAAGAAGTCTCGTGTATCTTGTGGCATTGCAGTAACCAAGGTTGGAAGTGGGTCATGGAAACAAGCAGAGTTTGCTTGAGAATGAGAGCTGGGATACTTCTCCTCTATCTGACTTTAGCAGCTATTTCTCTCACTCATTGTGGTAAGCCTACTCTGTCTGATGTCCATATTACTCAAAGAGTCTATTGGTTTCATTCCACATGCTTTTCTTTCTTTCTTTCTTTCCTTTCAATTTTCCTAAATAAAACAAAGAGAGAAAATGTACCAACTACATCATCCAAATTATTCCCAAACTTTAAATTTCTAGCTAAATGTAATTAACCATGATCTTGGCATTGGCTTACTAGAATCTAGTTCGAAGCTTCACTTTTACTGACATTTCTGCCTTAGATTACCTCTAAAGCTGTCCACAATTGCATGTCATTACCAAGCAATAAGGCAGCAGAATATAGTAACAACTGCATTGTGATATTATTGAGATCAAGCCAATTTCATATGGCAATAAGTTCATAAGCCTCTTTGCTTTCCCATTGCAGATGCAGGTAGATCAATGAGACAATTGAAAGGCCCTAAACATAGAAGAAATATAATCAACAAGAACCCAAAGAAGTTGAAAATGACCAAGCATTTTGACCTTAATCCCTCTTTAGTAGATTCAACAAATGCACAACCCTATAGTGTTAGCTCACCATTTTCCTTGCCTCCTTATGAATCACTAGCTCCAATTCCATTGCCAGAAAACAGCCCTCCATATTGTGTGTATCCACCACCAAGTACTCCTTCTATCCAGCATTCCTACACCCACAGGCACAGGCTATCAATCATCACCACCGCCACCTCCTTACTATTACACCTCACCATTTCTTCCAATTGAAAACCCACCCCCAAGCCCCAACAACCATAACACCAGGCCCACCTGGGTCTTTACCCACGCCCACACCCGAAATTGTTCCAAGTCCGTCTAGTAACATACCAGGCTCACCTGGGTCTGTACCCACACCCACACCTGAAATTGTTCCAAACCCGCCCAGTAACATACCAGGCTCACCAGTACCAGTACTGAATCCTCCTGTCATCTGGCCAGGCCCACCTGGGTCAACAGTAAGCCCACCTTATTTTGAGCCCACCCCACCATTTAACAATCCTTCCCCTGCTGGTGGTGGAATTATCCCAGGCCCACCAACTACTATTCCATCTCCCACAGTTGGCACTGTTCCATCTCCCACAGTTGGCACTGTCCCCAGCCCAATAGTGTTTCATCCACCTGTTGTCTATCCACCACCGGGTGTCCCGCCGCCACCCAACACCGCCCCAAGCTCTGCCCTGTGGTGTGTGGCTAAGCCATCAGTCCCTGACCCAATCATCCAAGAGGCCATGAACTATGCTTGTTGGTCAGGAGCAGATTGCGATTCCATTAATCCCAACGGTGCCTGCTTCGAGCCTAACACAGTGTTTGCACATGCTTCATACGCTTTCAACAGTTATTGGCAAAGGACTAAGGTTGCTGGTGGCACTTGCGAGTTTGGAGGGACAGCCATGCTGGTTGCAGTTGACCCTAGTGAGTTCTACAAACTAAACAAATAGAATTTGGCTTATCAAAAGATAAGGTTCACTTTAAAAGGAAAAATGAATAATTATTATCGTTAATAATAAAATTAATAGTTAAAATTATAATATAATATATTACATAAATATAAAATATTATAAAATTATTTAAATTTATTTTATTATTTTTTTATTAATAATTATAATTTTTTATTTTTTTTTAAGTAAATCCTTCACTTTTGAACAACAAACATATGAATTTGGATTCTCCATTTTTTATTGATGAAACCTCTGAGGTTCAATTTAAGCAGAAGAGCTATGTTTTCTTTTGGTCACTTTGTGTTTTGTGATCACTGATGTTACTTTTTTTTTCTCCATAGGCTACGATGGATGCCACTTTGTCTACAACTGATGAATGGAAGATTTTTTTTTCTTTTGTTTTTTTTGGCTCCCTTCTTAAAGAAAAAAGCCACTTTTGGAATTGGAATTTGGATCCAACCAGGCTCGAATTCCTTCGTACAATCTTCTAATTTTGTTTTTCTTGTGGAAATAAGATATATATGTCACAGTAAATCACACACAAGATTGTGTAGTTTGTAAGTAATGTAGAATATTACTGTTGACATGTAGATTATTGTCATCTAATTAAATTAACTCCTTTTTAATTACAAATATTGAACAACCTCCTCCTCTCTGCCTTCTATGCCTCATATGCATATTCAGGAGACTTATAACGGTAGAGAGATCCTGAGACCATATATGGCTGACAAAGACACATTATCAATCTCACACACACACACAGAATTTTCTCACCATAAGTTTTTTAATTGTGTGTGATAATATAAAAGAGCTTTATAATAAAAGTGAATTATTAAAAATATTTTTATGTATCAGTCTTGTCATTATCACGAAATATTTATTATAAATTTATAATTGACATAATATTAGTTTAAAAGAAAAATGATTGAATCATAGTTTGAATAGAAAATAACCAAAACGGATGGTTTGGTCTGGTCAATTCTATAAGTTTCTTTTTTTTTTCTTTTTAATTTGTAACATTTGAAAATTGATGAAGATCGTTTGATTAAAGTTTAAGCCTCAAATCAATATACGAGTAACATTTTAATTGGTATGTGCAAATAATATTATTCTAAATGTGACTTAGAATCTAATATGGGATTATGAATATATAAATAACATTAAATGTGTAACTTTTTTTTATTACAAGTTATAGATGAGATGGGTTCTTTGTTTTAGATAGGAGTGTTTGCTTGGTCCGGTTTTAAAAGAAAATGTCATCTGAATCAAACTAATCAGTTATTTTATATTGAGAACCGATTAGTTTTTTTTTTAATTTAAAAACTAGTCGGTTCTATTTTAATTAAAAAATCAAATCAAACCAAACCGTTTTCTAATAAATTTGGTTTGATTTGGTCAAATTGGTTTTTGCTTAAGTACTTTGTTTCTTAAAAAAATTATATCCAACTAGACTTTTTTGTTTTCTATGACTCAATTAACAATAAATTAACATACAAATATTAATAAAAGCATAATCAAATAGATATAAATGATAAATTGACCTAACCATTTTTATAAAAATAATAATAAATTAAATTCTAATAATCTTTAAGGATGTAATTATAAAAATATATATGTATAATTACATAAGTTTGATTCGTTTAGCTTGATTTGATTTCATAAATAAGAATAAAAAATTAAACCAAACCAATCAGTTTGTATACAAAGAGAACCAAATAAAATTGATTATTTTCAATTTTGTTCAATTTTTAGATTTTTAGTTCGGTTTAAATCGATTTGATTTGATTATGATTACCCCCAGTTTTAGAACATTGAAATGTTAACATGTCTGATCTTAAACTGGAATAAGTTTTTCCTTTAACTTAAATATTTTTTCTAAAAAAAAAGAATAATGCGAAGCTTACTTTCATCATTTCTAATTCCTTTCAATACTAACATTACCATTCTTCATATAATTCTATTCAATTTTATAGAATTATCTTTTTAAAAAATATTAAATATTAACAATAATAATTTTCATCAACCATTTTATTAATTGGTATGTATTTTAAAATCAATTTTATCGCATTCTTATTGAAAAAGTTTAATATTTAAATATTTTTATTTTGTTACAAAAAAGATTTAAGACCTGATATAGGAAGGGAAAGGATGAAACTAAAGTACAGATGAAGAAAAACTTAACTGAAATTCAATGTCAAGATAAACTCTTGTGCTAATATTGACAATTTTTATACTGATAATGTGACGGCAACATGCGGGCATTAAGAAGAAAGAAGTCAATCCAGTTTTAAGTTTTCACTTTGAGGGGCTATTGTCAAGTTCAATATTCTCAAGCTTGAAATGTTCAAGAGCTGTTGCATTCTGCTATTCACAGGGTCATCATGAAATCATCTTAAATACATGCTCACAGTTGATTCAAGTGTGCTTCCAAGTTGCCAATCTTGGGCTAGGAATGGCTATTTAAGTTTGATATGTTGTAGCCACCACCAATACCTGAAAATGAAGATTTAACCATTCGACTCTGTTGCCGATTTTTCACCTTCAGGATATTTAACTGTGTCTGTTTTTGTTTTTTGCCTTTTAATTTTTCTGTTCTGCATGTGTTACTTTTAAATAGAAAGTATCTGACATAATTAGAAAAAAAAAAGGAGTTCACAATTGTTTAAATTAAAATTAGTTATATAAATATTAATTTTATATTCAAATTAGATTAAATTTTTAAAAAATATAAATGATTTGTGAAATTAAGATTTTGTGCTGCCGTTGCACAGCAAAAAAAAAATAATCAAAATTTTTTATAAAATTCTGATTGAATTCAAAAGGATTGTTAGAATTAAGTGATAAGATTACTCGTATGTTTAAAAATTAAATAAGCGCGCTAACTTATTTTATAAAAAAAAATTTAAAAAAAATTAATTATATAATATTTTTCAAACACTATTCTTAAACAAACAAGACAGAATTATCACCTTTAAATAGATGCATGTATTTGATTTATTTTTTTAATGTTAGCAAACACTCTGCCTATGTGGGTTTTTGAAAAATCCTATTGTCAAGCAAGCAGTGCCTCTCACAATTGTCCAGTTGTCCCCACTCTTACACTGTAACATTTCCTTTTTTGGGTAAACCAAATTAAAAAAAAAAAAAAAAAAACCCTAGCTGAACCCTCCTCTCCGGCAGCCACCGTAGAAAATGGACCCCACGCCGCTGCCGATCGAAGACGGCTTCACGGCGGAGAAGCTCTTCAACCAGGGATACTCCTATACCTACGACGACGTCATCTTTCTCCCCCACTACATCGACTTCCCCGCCGACGCCGTCCACCTCACCACCAGGCTCAGCCGCAACGTCCCTCTCTCCCTGCCCTGCGTCGCTTCTCCCATGGACACCGTCTCCGAAGCCTCCATGGCCGTCGCTCTAATACGACGCCGTCCGACCAGGCTGCCATGATACGCTCCGCGAAATCGCGTCGCGTGCCTATTGTGTCCGACCCCGTCTTCAAGCCACCCTTCGGGAGGATCGAGTCGGTTGAGGATTTGGGTAATTCGCCGTATATTCTGGTTACCGAGTCGGGCACTGCAATATCAAAGCTTTTGGGTTATGTGTCGAAGCTGGACTGGCTGAACCAGAGCGAACAAGGAGGTGAAGATTGATGATTACATGGTGAACTCGCCGGTTTCGGTGCCGTCAAGTTTCGACTTGGGGCGAATTGATGCGGTTTCTGGAAGACAAGAAGGCGAATTTGGTGGCTTTGGTGAAGGAGGATGAGGTGGTGGATTTGGTGACGCAGGAGGATGTTGAGAGGATTAAAGGGTATCCCAAACTGGCAGCAGGGGGTTCGGTGGGGGCCGATGGGGAATGGCTGGTGGGTGCGGCCATTGGCACGAGGGAGCAGGTCAAGGAGAGGTTGGAGCATTTGGTGAAGGCTGGGGTGAATGTGGTGGTGCTGGATAGCCCTCAAGGGAACTCCATCTATCAGATGGAGATGACCAAGTATGTGAAAAAGGTATATCCGAAGTTGGATGTGATTGGTGGGAATGTGGTCACCACGTACCAGGCTGAGAATTTGATTCAAGCTGGTGTTGATGGTTTGCGGGTTAGTATGGGTTCTGGGTCCATATGCACCCCTCAGGAGGTCTGTGCAGTTGGGCGAGGCCAGGTATGAGGAAATAAAATGAAAAATTTAAAAGCTAAGGACTAAAATGAACACTTTGAATATAAGGGGCCCAAACCTTAATTAAGCTGTTTTTAGTAGCATAAGGTTGTATAAAATTTTAATATCGTATTTAAATTTCAAGTGTTGTGGAATTTCAATAGAAGATTGATACATCAGATTTGTCACAAGTTTAGTTTTTAAAAGTTCTTTCTGCAACAATTTACTTTAATTTTTTAAACAATTTAATTTAATTTAATTTTTGTTTTGGACAGTACCAAAGGTTTGGAAGGATGATCTGCATCAGGTGGAAACACTGATCTGCGTACTCCACTTATTTCGATTGGTGCTCCTTTCTTTTCAACCAATTTTTGCCAAAATTTTGAATGAATCAACAACGAAGCGATAAACAGTAGTATCCAAATTCATCATTCTTCAATGCTTTGGCATCGATAACTTAAAAATACCCAAAAATATGAATTAATCGTGCCATTATGATATGTGATACTTAGTCCCATATTACCCAAAATTTTGCAGGAAATAAGCTGATGCATGTGCTCTGCTCAAGATTTCCAGCATACTTTCTTTTAACAAATTTAAGTTCAAAAATCTCATTTTGAGTTTTCTTTTTACCAGACTTATATGTATTCACATAATCTTTTTATGCACAATTTTGTAAACAACCTTTACATAAGTGGCATTGCTCTTACAGGAAAGACCCCAAAAGGTCCCGCGGCGAATGAGAAAGCATAATAGATCAATCGCAATTATTCGTGAATGGGTTATGCTGTAAGAAATTGTGATTAATAACAACTAAATTTCATTTTTTTAAATAGTTTAAATTTTATATTAAGTAAAACAAAAAGATATTGTGAAATCTACCATAACATTTTTGCTCTGACAATAAGAAAACTCATTTTATAATTTTATGTGACAAATCTGTTAACGCTATCTTTAAACCGAAGTCAAAGGAAGATTATTGTGTCAAATTCCATCTCCACCTTCACTTTTCTAGGTAAACTAAATTATTGTCTGGTTAAGTTCATTTGTATATAAAACGGAAGGGACAGAAAATTAAGAGTGAGTTAGTGATACGAGATATTTAAATAATTTGCATATTATAAGTTCAAATTTTTGTATTGTCATTGAAACAAGTAAGCTAAAGGCTTTGAAAGGTAAGTTCATCAATCTTTTGTTTTCCTTACTCTTTTATTTTAAAATAATTTTATATCTCTTTAATTTATTTAATATTTACACATTTTTTTCTCATATTTTGGGCAAATTACTAATGTAGCTTTATATAAGTTTAATTAATTTATTTGAATTTCTTTTCTATTAAATTCAAATATAGTCATATTTTTAGTTGGTATATATAATTTACAAAACAAGATTGTTTAATTGAACTGGCAATTGAAATAAATCTTTCTTCTTTTATCGAATTTTCTTTGTTCTGGCTTTTTTCTATTTGAATCACCCATTATCTACTATAATTTACATTACTCGTATGTGATTATGAAAGTTAACCTTATTCACACTTATAAATAAGTTTTTTATTGTTAGGAACTTAGCATTTGTTTATTAAAAAAAAAGAGAGATGCTCTTTATCATGAATTTTTTTCATGAAAAATTGTACAAAATTTGTGTGAGGGACACCAATCATTGGTGTTGAAAGAAAGAAATAGAAAATAACATTTTCAAGAATTCACTCCATGTGAATAAATTGATTCTTTTTCTATAAAAAAAAAAAAATTCGTGATATTTAACATATCGGACTTGAATATAATTTCTCAACTTTAAATAAAAAGTCTAGTTATCACGTGAGATATTTCTTAAATTATTTTTTAAATATTTTATAAATGTTATTTCTTACTCAAAAAAAAGTTGAAGCTTCTTTTTGCAAAAGTAGGCTTTTTTTTTTTTTTTGGGTAATATGCAAAAGTAGGCTTTACCACGGTAGAATTTGACATCCATGAGAAAATATTAAATATATATGACTATAAGAAGCAGACTATTTTTTTTGTTGGGGGGGGGGTTAATTTAGATTTGGAGGTATATATCAAAGAGGTTTTTTTTTTGGTATAAATTCTTTTTGTTGATATTTGAAAAATCACAAGAAAAAAAGGAAGACTAAATATAATTCTTTCGAAAATTGTGACAAATCTTTTTAGATTAAATTATTAAATTAGTCTATGAAAAATTATATTGACTTTACATTAACCCTTTGAAAAAATTTTAATTTTATTCCGTAATTTTTAACAAATCATTCTGTTATTTAAATTAATCTCTGAAAAATTTAAAAATTAATTATATTAGTCTTTGAATTAGGATCAATATAAATAAAAAAAATAATCTATCAAATACCACAACAAGATTAAGGGCTCGTTTAGATAAAAACTTAAAAAAAATATTTTTTTTTTATATATTTTATTTTAGTAAATTTTTTTTTAAAAAATAATTTTATATTTAAATATAATATTTAAGAAATACTTTTAAATAATAAAAAAACTTTTAAATTTATTTAGATAAAAAAATATAAGTACTTAATTTATATCAAAATTACTGAAAAAATATCTAAATACAAGATATGATGAGTTATGATATGTAAGATATGATTAAATGTGCTAACATAATAGGGACGATGAGGTTTTCAAGTATGTTATAGTAACAGTATCATAAAAAATGAGACATAAGATAATAACAACATATCTAATTATGTAGCAAAAGACATAACAACATGTTCTAATGTTGTTCTATTTTATTTTCTCAAAGTAGTATAGTCATTAAAATTATAATTCAATTTAATATATTAAAACATAATGACTTAAAGTTGCGTTGTTTATAAATGTAATTCATAGAATTATTTGAGGAGGCTTATGTAAATAAGATTTATAAGAAAGAAAAAGAGATGATATAAAATGTAATTTTTAATAAAGATAAAAATATTTTTTATTATAAAATTATATTAAAAATTATTTCTCATTTTACTTTTTTCGAGAAGATAGAGAATTATTAACTTTAAAAAAAAGAATAAATTAATTTTTTTAATTTTTTATATTTTTAAAAGTTATATCTAAATATATTTAAAAATATGTTAAAGTATTTTTTAAAAAAGAATACTTTTTCTAAAAAAATTTTATCCAAATCGAAGTGCTTTTTGGGATCCAATTTAATAACTTTAATTATCTTTTTTTATTTTTCAGTTTGATCGTGAGAGCTTTAATTTAATTTCATATAGTTTTTAAACAAAAATGAAAAAAAAATTGTTCCTGCACGTTTTTCAAAAGTATTTATGTTTACTCTTTTTTTTTTTATAAAAGAAACTTTCAAAAAACTATTTTTGTAATATAAAAATATATTCGGTTCTCACACTCTCGTGTCTCGTTCACAGCCCAATCTTTCAAACCCTACGGACGTTTGAGGGAATTCACAGTCTTCTTCTTTGGTCACTGCGTAGTAAGTTCTAATCGCCACCACCGTTTCACTATTCTTGTAATTTCTCCGGAGATTTGAAGGAGCTGTGCGGTGATTCCACCACCATTGGACTACGAGCTCGGAAATTGACAAAGGTAAGAATCTGGGTCTCTGTTCATCATTCTACTCAACGATTTTGAGCTCTATTCGGTTTGGGCAGGCATAAATGTGAGAAAAGAGAGGTGGGTTCTTGCCAAAATAGTTTCTTTTTTTCTTTTTCCAGCTGACAAATCTGGAGATTATTTTCTGCGAATTGCTATTTGATTATCGGATTGGGAAATTCTGGCTTCAGTTGGTTGGCTTATTGGAAGTGAAAAATATCACGAAAAAAATTTCTGGGTACTTTTAAATTCTGATTTGGTTCCAAAAATCCAGGTGGCATTTAAAATACTTGTTGAGGACTTAAACACAGTTTTCTTTGAAATTTTATTTGTTTTAGTAAAACCCCGATCCTTAGGAATTCTGGGTTGGTCTTTGGAGTTTCTTGTCTCGCTCTTAAGAATTCACTCTACTCGAGACATTTTGGTTTGTTCTCAAAATCCTCAGTCTGCAAATTCATGTTCTTATTTGGTTCTCGCGTTCTCAGCTTCATAACTGATTATTCCTGTAGTTCTTGGGGTAATGTCGCATGCTGTTCTTGGCTTTTTTCAAGATACCCTGTGGCCTGTGTGCTCGATTACGAATCATAAGTTGTTACCTGCCACACTTGATGGCATTCTACTGCAGAAAATGCATTGTGCTTCATAGAGAGATGCTAATTCAACTTCTTGCCTGGGGATCTTCACTTTGACATACTGCATAGTAGAAACTAGCAACCCACCATGCTCTATTTGCTGCACAATTTTGTGCATCCCGAAATAATTTCTGCATAAATGTTTTGCACTCTGCATAATTCTTTTGCATGAAATAAAAAAATTATAAAACCATTCTGCATAACTTTTCTTCCATTCCGCAAGGTTCTTTTGCATGAAAAAGCTATTCTGCATATCTGTCTCACAAGAAAATCACATTCTGCATTACCATTTTGCATTGAAATAACATTCTGCGGCACTTTTTGCCTTTAGATATACATCCTGATTTTCTCTTTCAAGTTATAATGACATTTTGCACAACTTATGGTAGTTTACATGTTTTACATCTCATTTTTGGTCCGAGAACCTATTTGGAGTGCCTGTTATGAGTTGCATAACATTTGATTGTGGGAGTATGAAGAAGGTTGCCTGGAAATGTTGACCTGTTACTTGGTTGATATATGATATTAGCAGCTATGCTTAGGAATATGTTGTGTAATTTGTGGTTTTGTGTCTATCCTACTTTCCAATTTTTTTTTTAACCATTGACTTCGAGTGGTCTCTCAATGTTACAAGAACTGTTTGCTTCTATTTATCATCCTTGACATTAGAATATGCAAAGTATTGAATCCATCTTGTCTGGCAATATGCAAATTTTGAGGACTCTTGCACAAGTTTTTCTTTCTAATTTTGTGATTCTAGGATTTTTATTTAGCTGATTTTCTAATGATTTTAGTTGAAAGCTGGATCCTTGTCAAATAAAAAATATGTCAATAAAGCTTTGAGTGACAGTAGACTATATGATTTATGTTGATATGGATATCCTATTTTGTTCTGCTTTCAGGATATTTATTTGCTGGACTAAGAGTTCAAATGTGTGTTATGCTGGGCTGATTTTCCATTCTGAGAGATAGCAACCCAACAAGCCAAGAATGAACTTACTTTTAAGAACAATTCATTATCTACCCAATAGTTTATATAGACAACCTCTTCATTTAACTGTAGTAGGGCTTAATGCAAGTAATTTAAATGTATTTTCAAGAAATTTTGGTCAAGCTGCAAGGAAAGAGGAGGATGAGGATGTAGAGGAGGTGGAAATTGAGCAAAGAAGGCTCCCAGCTGATTTTGATCCTGCAACATTTGATCCTACCCAGCATCGTAGCCCTCCATCAGAGAGAGTTTTCAAGCTTGTTGATGAAATGGCATCTCTAACACTAGCTGAAGCTGCAGAATTAGGTCCCATTCTGATGAAGAAAATGGGAATGAAGGAGATGCCTACTGTGGGATTTATGAAACCAGGAGCTGCTAATCTGGCTGGAATGGCAATGAAGGCACCAACAACGGCCAAGGAGGAGAAGAAGCCAGAAAAAACTGTATTTGAATTGAAATTGGAGTCATATGAAGCAGCTTCCAAAATTAAAGTCATCAAGGAGGTCCGGGGGTTTACTGATTTAGGTCTGAAGGAGGCAAAGGATTTAGTGGAAAAAACACCCTCTATTATAAAGAAAGGCGTTTCAAAGGAAGAAGCAGAACAGATAATAGAGAAAATGAAAGCTCTTGGTGCGAAAGTTGTTATGGAATGAAGGTAAACTGATGTATGTTCTCCTCTTGGAAAGTTGTTGAAATGTTTCTTCTACTATTCAAAACTTTTTTGAAGTTATCTGAAATTTTCTTGTTAACCTAAGGATACTACAAATTTTGCTAGTGTTTTTATAAACTGGAATTTGATTTTGGGCACCTGTTGTCCTTCATTTCCATCCTGATGGAAGTCAACATACTTCAACCATAAATTACTAGTCCTACTCCTGATATTCATTTGCATTACATATTCAGCAACATTACCTTCTGGAAGCAAATTAGTGTCTTCTTGGCCCTTCTTTATCAGTTCCATTTTGGTGCACTTACCAGCCATGGAAGCTGAAAAGATTTGAAACTTCCACAACGTACAAGGTCCTAGCTTGAAAAGCATATAACTAAGTTAGGTAACACACCATTTTCTCCATTGGGTTTAGAACTCTAGCTAGCGTTTTTTAAAAGAATTTGTGCATATTAAGACGGTGTTTGGCTTATTTTTTATTTTTATTTTCAGTTAATATGTTTTTAATTATAATTATAAAAATGTTGCTTATTTTCATTCTAATTCCTGTTTATAAAATTTTGTAAAGAAAATGGTGAAAATAAGGATTTTCAGTTTAACATACACAGATACAAGCAATCACGCTTCTTCAGTCCCCATCGCTGCAAGGTTCCATATGATAAATGCATCACTTCTATTCTTTCCCGAGCCCCAAGCTACATTTGCCATCATGGATGTTCTAATCCCTTGTTCTTTTGCTTTCTCTTTCTCCTTGTGATACTGAAACAATCAAATTCCAAGAAATCTGTCAAAAAAAAAAAAACCCCAGGACCTTGGAAGCTACCTCTCGTAGGGTAGATTCAAAAAATTGCTGACAAACAAGTATGGACCATTGATGCACCTACATAACTCAGGTAAAATTTGTCACATCTAAAATTCCATTATATAGCACCTCACTAAAAATTTTCTAGTTCCACCGAACTTGTTCCTCTCAGAATCCTCACTTGCAATTTAACAAACATTGACAACTACGAAAAATATGCAGCATAGTCATAGAACTATTATCTCCAGAGCGTGTCCATTCATTCACCACACGTTCATAATAGAAGAATTAGGTGTTGGCACTCATGAACACGATCTTAGCAAAAGAAAAGAAGGATTAGTTATTGATCTTAGTGAGAAAATTGTCTGAGTCACGAATGATATAACAGCACGAGGAGCCTTTGGTAAGAAGTCACAAGACCAAAAAGCATTCATATCAAGTACTATGCAGGAAGCATTGAAGCTATTACGAGGTTTATTTATTGTTGATCTATTCCTTTCCATGCTTCAAGTGATCATTGGGACGAGAGCTAAACTTGAAAGGCTGCATAAAGAGGAAAGACAAGATACTAGAAAACTTCATTAGGGATCACAAAGAAAAAAAAAAAGCAGAAGTGCTAAGGCAGAGGAGGAGATCTGTTTGATGTTCTTCTGAAGATCCAAACAGCAAAATGACCTGCAGACTATTTTTTTTTTTCTCACAATAACATCAAAGCTGTCATATTGGTGAGTGTTTAACTATCTTATAGTTTTCCATTTTGTTAGGAATTTGTACACAATCATTTTCTCTAGTTTGGTTGACATAGGTGCAGTGAAGTGGAGTGCTCATTCCACTGCAAACTGCCACTCTAAATTTTGGTTCATCAAATTCATTTGCGGGACATTTTCACTGGGGGAACCGAAACAGCAGCAACAACTACAGAGTGGGCTATGTCACAATTGCTGGAAAACCAAAAGGCAATGAAAGAGGCACAAGCAGAGGTAAGAAGGGTCTTTAATGGAAAAGGGTGTGTAGATGGGAGACCTTCACATGTTCACCAACTGAAACACATAAAGTCGGTCATCAAAGAAAAACAGAGGCTACACCAACCTTTGTCATTGTCACTTCCAAGAGAAAACAGGGAGACTTGTGGAATCAATGGGTAGCATATGCCCGCTAAGACCAAGGTCATTATCAATACTTGGGTAATATGAGGAGATCTCAAAAATTGGACTGAAGACAAAGAGATTTCAACCCCCCAGAGATTTCTTGGTGATTTAAATGATTACATCAATGGCACCAACTTTGACTGTATTCCATTTGGCGCTGAAAGGAGGCTCGGTCCTGGCATCGCATTTACAACACCGAGCTACCACTTGCTAATTTGCTTTATCCTTTTAACAGTAGGCTGTGGGTAGAATACACTCGATTATTTATTTATACTTTTCACTTAGTATTTTATTTTATTAAACCAACTAACTACTTTAATTACAAACAATTACGTAAATTATCCTTTGTTAAATATTTTTTTATTTAGATGAAATCCTTATTAACTATGTTTATATTTGTCTACTTACATGTAATTAAAGATAATTTAAGAAATTGTAATTAAAAGTTATTGAGGAATGTGAATTGGTACATTGTATAAAAAATTGATAATATAAGTATAATTAATACTATCTATCATATAATATTTGAACAAGACATTAAATAGTATAATATCGATAAAAGTCTGTAACAAGAGCAAAATCGATCCTAGATAGTATAATTCCTTATTTATTGTAAAAGTCTGTAACAAGAGCAAGCACAAAACTGGATCTCTGTCTCGTATACTTTGATTAATATATTTCTGACGCATAATGGGAAACAAGAAATTTCATGACAAAACATTGTCATGCAGCGAGTTTGAAAGGGATCTTACATGAAAGAAGAGTTTTCTTTTTCTTTTCTTTTTTGCATTGTCGCATAATAACTACTCAGATTTATTTATAATATTGTATGGTTGAGTTTTAATATTAGTGGATCATGTTTGTTAATTTATTTTATCAAATTCATGTTAGCACCAATCCCTTGTCCAGATTACTGTCCAAGGGGGGGCCAAGACACAGAAATTTAGCGAATGATATACTTTTTATTCTCATTTACCAGAAAATGAATGCAACCTTGACACATATGGATAAGCATCACCCCTGTAGCAGCTTTGACGGAGGGGTAAGGTTTTTCTGGGCATCTACTGACATTTATTAAGGACGACAGGCTCTTTAAGTACTGCATTTACACTAGAGAGCATCTCATGTGAAGTAAATCCATCATCGTTCATGTAAAATAGGTGTACCACTTTTGCCATTTTCCAAAACAAATCCTTGCAATCTCTTGGAACTATGCTGCCTTTTTCCTGCAAAATTAATCTCAGGAGTTCTCTTCTCTTATCCTCAATTATACCCTTCATTTCCTCAATGGCATCTTCTGCAGTAATAACTCCATTGCCATGAATAACACGCAAAGCCACTGCATTCAATTTCCCTTCCTCAAATTCCCTCTGTAGCAGCGACAAATACATTAGTCACCTTAAAACCAGGCAAGGGATGATGGGGAAGGAGTGGAGGATATACCTTAAAGCTGTGAATATCATTAAGGAGACGCCCACAAGTGCTCATGAGTTCAAACAGACAATTCAATTCATGACTTTCAGCAACCTCATTTTGGAAGCTTAGGTCCAACAAGGTAGAGGGCCGGAAGGACAATTGGTCCCAAGGCAAATGATTGGTATCCATTTTTCATATAATCATCAATTGTTGGGACAGACTTGGTTTTCAGCCACTGAGCTTCTCTCAACATAGACTGCATCAAATTCAACCACTGCAAAACAAACAAAGCTAATCCATTGCTTGTGAAAAATCTCATAAGAGGAAACTTCAATAGGCTTCTATGAGAGAATGTAAATTCCCATATCATTGAAGTAAATTTAGATGAAATGTGTCAAATTAAGATTTCATTAACATTCAGAAGACATGGTCATTATTCAAGGTCTATGAGGGGACAATATTTAGTATCAGTATAAAGGTGGAAAGGATTAGTTCGCTTTCCATATTCACTTAACAGGACACTACTAACATTTGACTGTATGGAAACTCAAAAGAACATTAGTAGAAAAACGTCAGCAGAAAGATGAAGATTCATCTCACAATCTCAATAACATGGCTTTTCACATTACGTCCTTGCCGCTTATATGACTTCTCTCCAATCTCACAAATTGTACTGCGAAGTGCAGAAAATATTATGTCAACAGGCTCAGAACAAGAAACAATGTTGATATCTACATCCCACCTGCAGTTCAATTTCCATAACATCACTGTTTGTGCAGGAAAATTGTGGGAGAATTCAAAACAAAATTATGAGATGACATGGATTCAGTTAAGAATATGAATATACTTCTCAACTAGTTGAATAAGCTTCAAATGCTCCTCTTCAGAACCCCCAACATCAAAGAAATCATCAACAACTGTTGTGAGCACCCCATTTTTCGCCCATGATATGCGAGCATCAGAAAGTTCGGGGGAGAAAAGTGTAGCTGCACTGGAGAAGTAACAATAGGCCAGTTTCTGCCTTGCAAATTTTAGTTTGTCTAGTCTGCTCTCCGTGACCCACCTTCAAATGTTAGGGTACAGTTAGATCAAATGCACCCGTTAGTTGAAATTTGAGAAAGAGACTATCTTTGTGACACACATTTAAATCAACTTTGTGCACAACCAAGCACAAATAGTAGCATGAACAAATGAACCCAGACCATGCAGTGATTTCAGGCAAAAACAAAAGCCAGGAGGATATACATATAAAATTGCTTATAGTTTGCATTACAAAATCTGTAACTATGCATAAGATCTTGCCATCTGGAACTCCAGCTAGATAAACATCTTTGCAAATACCAAAAAATGATATACCTTGCAAGTTGTTTGAACTCTTCACAATGCATTGATTGGCAGATATTGAAGTCTTCTACTGCTAGCTTTAGAAATTCTTGGCTTGCAAGATTGCAAGATCTGGACAATACTAACCATCAAGAATTTAAGCTCAGAAAAGGAACTTGAGACAGGAAACAAACTACCAGAGGCCCACCTATATGATGTTTTTAAAATCCTTGTTTCTTCTACATTGTAATGCTCCATTGATCTCCTGTTTAACAAACGCTCCAAATTTGCATGGTAAGGAAATTTAAGAGCATCATTGACCTAAAGTGCAAAGATATTGAAGTTTTCAGGAGGGATTATAAGATTGTATAACAAAATATAACTAAATTTTGTGAAAGATTAAGACAAGAAATTACCTCAGGGTCAACATAACTTTGAAGTTTATCAGCATGTACTCGGTAAGGGGATGATTCCTGCTTCAGAAGATGTCTTGTCCAGGCATTTTGTCTCACCAAAACTGATTCATCTGGATGTATAATGACTTGTGAAGCCCTATATAGCTCTAAAACAGCACCAACATCCTTCAAGTATCCTTTCAAGGAATTGGCAAATTTATCTTCTGCATATTGATAAAATGGATCTACAAAGACACAACATACTGATAAGCTTTATTGGTCTTTTTATTTAAAAACCTCTGAACAACTAAGATGTTGCAAATGATTCAACCTGAAGATACATCATAGCCATTGAGACGTAATATACGAAATGCCATTGCACAGGTGGTGGGGTCTAAGAATATATCTTCCTCTCCTTGCAGCCAATATCTGTTTGTTCACAAATTTAATTATGTATAGCAATTCAATGGATGAAAAGCAAAAAAAGTTTGTATGCTTGGATAAATTAGTATTTTCATATCATACACTTTACAGGTGCATGCATCTAAAATGGATCATTACCTGTATGTTTCATCCAATACACTTCGAATTTGCTCTTTGAAATGATGATTAATACCCAACCTTTCAAGATTGTCAATCATACAAAGACGGGCATATATATCCAGAGGATAAACTGTTGGAACTGAAAATTCATTTAAAAAAAGGACAATTAATGTACAAAATAGTAATTAAAAATTAATTCAGTCATTGATAAGTCTGAAAACAAACCTGCATTCCCAAACTTTTCTAATACTGATCGGAGGTAATTAAGACAGTCAGCATTCTTAAGGTGAGAAAAAACAGCTGCTGTTGTAGCAGGAGAATTAAACAAAGATCCATTCTTTCTTTGATACTTCATGATCATTTGCCAGTCCTGTGACTTCCTTATTCCTTCTGAAACATATGCTAGATATGCTCTCCGCCCCTCTGAATCGCTTTGACAGCCTCTAAGTTAAGACAAACAGACCAGAAACAGGTCAGTTTTGGGAGTTTAGGCCAAATGGATAATAATTAATAAGATCTCTCTACCTTTCAATTCTTAGGACCTTGAAGTTCATTAAATGATCTTGAGAATCACAAATATCTACAGGTGAGAACCAAAATACTACCTTCTGAGCTCCATCTCTCTCTTTTGAATCATTGCTTCCAAACTTGTTGCTCCAAGAGGTAGACTAATGCCCAAATTTTGGGCATATTCAATCAGAGAAGGAAAAAGTATATCAAATCCGATGGGAGGATGCTGCTTCTCATCATTGATTGAAGCAATGTTTGACTCAATAAATTGAAGACCTGCAAGAATATCAGGAAAATTCATTTGTATAACAACAGAGGATGAGATATAGCTAGGAGAAGAGCATAGATACCCCTGTTAATTTTTTCTTCACCAATACCCCATTGCTTTAATGCAAGGACGCATGCTAAGGTAGATAAGAGAGCATCATTCTTCCACAATGGATGGCAACCAGGAAGACCCCAGGATCCATCAACGAGTTGATTGTCCAACAACCAATTTAAGCACCGAGGGAAAAGCGGGGCCTGAGGAGAAATTGGAGAAGGGATCATTGCCACCCAAGCTGTATCATATGAAGACATAGAAAGTTCAACCTTATTGAACATGTTCTTGATTCTTTCTTTAGTCTCCTGAAAGCACTGCAAGCAATAAAACCCAAAGTTGCTTTCCTTAATAGTTCTCACAGAAAATATATGTGTGTGTGTTTGTATGAAATTTTTTTTTCTCAATATATGCATGTCTTACCAAAGTCGTACTGTTCTTTTCCTTCTTTACATTTGATGCAATCATCAAAGAATCTGTCAAAAAGGGAATCATATCAGAACATCCGGGAAGTATTATAAAGAGAATAAAAGATGCATACTGTTTCATATGCACATGGCATAAGAGAGAATCCTAACATTGAAATAACCATAGAGAGCAGGACAAAGGCAAGTTAGAATATACTTTAGATTTACTATTGCTTGATTTTCTACAGATACTGCTAGCTGTTGTAAGCTGTAAGAAATGATACAGGGTGAAATCCTTTAGGTTTAGTTGTATTCCACTTTATTGGGATGAACTATACATAAATTTTTCTGCAGCAACCCATCATGGTTGTGCTGAAAGACGAGCAGCTTAATGCACTTTCAACCTTTCTGTTAATATGACACAGAAAAATATGGATTAACAAAAAATAATCTTTTATCTCAAAATTTAGCTTTAGCTCTTTACTGAGATCAACCAAAAAATGGATTTTAGCTTATGAAATTTATTTTTTTTTCTTTTTTAACTCAAACAAGCTTTTCCCCTGTTTTCATAAGACATAAAGAAAGAATCAAATAATCAACCAATACATATCCCTGCAATTCAACTCGGGAGGCAGTCACAACAAATCAACTCCTAGATATTGCCAACCTCGCTGATTAATGATGCTATACAAAACTTGTTATATCGACTCACAGGTTCAAACCCCGCTGAGATGGGAAGGATGGGCTTCAGGGGAAAGGCCACCCAATTATTGGGATGGAGTGATGGACAGAAAAGATAACAATCTGGAGCTAGCAGATTACAAACCCAAAATTTGAATTGGTAAAGTTTGTCACAGAAAATTTCAAAACTTGTTCAATGTAGCAGCTTCACCAAACTCTTGAAATGAAAAAAAAAAAATCAGCTAAAAGAACCCAGCTTTACTCTTCTAAAAAGTCAAAGTTGCTGCATAGTCCTTCAGAACATACGGAACAGAACCCAGTTTGCCACCCATGTATGCAGAGAGAAAAGAAAGAGAGAGAGACCTGAAGTTGACGAAGTGCAAGCCAGAGGAATGAAGGGGCGTGAGAGAGACATGCTGGTATGTTATGGTATGGAATCCCAGAGAATGGAAGGAATGGTTCCTGGCTTCTTGCTCTTGCAGTTTTGCAAACGAAGCTCGCTCACACCAAAGAGTGGGGGAGTGTGTGTGTGTCTCTTCCTCTCTCCGACCTCTGTGTCTCTCTATTAATATTATATTGTATGAAATGGAATGACGGGGACTCATTACGACCGGACTAGGCGACAGTAAGGAAACGAGGAAATCAATGAAAGGGAAGGATGGAAGATTCCTCATAAGATACACCCAAAATAAATAAATATTTTAAAATTTAATAATTCTTTTGATATCTAATAAAAAATTTTAAACAATTTACTTAATAAATTTTTAATTATTAAACAAAAAATACTAAATAATTTTATACTTATCAAATATTAAATATTTTTCATTTTATTTAATATTTTTTATATTAAATATTAAAATAAATAATTTTATATTCTTTCAACTCATTATCTTAATAATTTTTTAATTATTAAATAAGATAAATATTAAACACTTTTTATGCTTCAAAAATAATAAATATTTTATTTTTTTAATTTAATATTTATTTTATTAAATATTAGAAGGATATTTTAAGAGAATACAACATTACTCTATCATAATAATTATTAGATTAACTCTTTGAAAATATATATGTACTTCTTCTGTCCAGTGTAAGAATTTTTTTTTTAAAACATTTGTCATATAAAAATATTAAAAAAGTATTAATTAATTTTTTTAATTTTACTATTATCTTTTAATGGAGAAAGAATTAATAGAGAAAGTAAAATTTAAAAAAAAATATTAATGAAGTAAAAAATGATAATTTAGTCATATTGAACTATATTTCTATATAATTAAGACTAATTAATAAATTTATTAATATTTGTGTAATTATTTTAAACAACAGAGAAAAGTGGATGGAGTAGAGAAATTAAATATAATTCAATATGACTAAATTATTTTTTTTTCTCAGTTCATTAATATATTTTTTCTTTTTTTGATTTCATTTACTACACTAATTCTCTTTTCATTAAATGATAAGGGTAAAATTAAAAAAAAATAATTAATACTTCCTTAATATTATCAAATAACAGATATTTTAAGGATAAAATTTTTTTTATATGACAGATAAAAATAGATTGAAAGAGTAATATTTTTTCATTTAGTTGTTAAAAAATATTATTAAATTAATTATTTAAGAAGATTCAGAATTTTTTTATAAATTTATAAAAAGTTTTTTTCAATGAATGAAATCATGAAGGTGTTTTTTTTTTCAAAAATCATAAGGTGTTTAATTATTATATAGAGATGTCATTTTCTTAGTGACCGTACATTAAATTTACAATATATTTTTTATTTAATAAAAAAAAATTAAAAAAACACAAATTAAAATATATAGGTGTCTGTATTTTGTAGATTTCATTTGAAAACTCAATGTATACTTTAAAAAAATATTTAGTATCAAAATTAATTTAATTGTACTTATTTAATACATATTGAAAATAAAATTAAGTATAACAAAGTCATGAGAATATTTGGTATATATGAAATGTTTCCATTCGATGCTCCTGAATAAAATTGGGTCAAATAGATAAGGAAAATATTATATAACTAAAATTTTTTATTAAAATTTTTGATAAAAATGATTTGGTATATTTTTTAACTTTTAGATAAGTAAGTAGTTCTTACCATTTAATTTTATCTAATAATCTTCTTTAATTCTGCCTGAATTTTATCAAAAATTATAATTATTTTTTCTGATTGTCTAACATAATTATCATATTTGACCTTATATTTGATGTATAAATCAAATTAGAAAAAAGCTTACTAGGATAATATTACTTTTTATTATTAGCACTAATTTTATTATCATTATTGTCTTTTACCGTTATTATCACTATTATTATTATTATCAGCATTATCATCTCTATTTCATTATGTACATTACTCCTAATATTATTGCTTTGAATAAAAAAAAATTATTGCAAAAAAGGTTTACAATGTGAAAGGAAAGAATAATTAAGGTAAAGTAACTTTAATAAAATTTAAACTCGAAGTCAAACAGTCAAAGAAATTTAGTGTTATTTGAGTTAAAACTTTTTTAATTATTCTACTAATAGTTATAATTATTCACTTCTTCTTTTAAAGTGAACTCTTCACTTTAGAAAAATTAAATTATTTTATTGAATACCTAAGCAAAGTTCTGCTATTTAATTTGTTGGCATTGTTTTTTTATCTGATTATGATCTCCTACTGAATATTTTGGTGTGATTGTGATTCTGGTGATATTGAGAGGGCCACATGAGTTTGCTAACATGATGGGTTGCCATGATATGTTGATTTTTTTTTTTGGGGGGTACATAAACTAAATGCCATGATATGTTGGTTTTGTTATTATGTTGAGATGGCCATTTGCGTTCTTTACTTTTCTAATACAGATATATAATGAATCAAACAAATATCACTTCTGCTTTTATTATTCTCGCCGCTAGTTTGTAAGTCTGTGTGTTACAAATCTTTTTGAGAATAAGGCAAGTAATAATAAAAGCAATTATTTGTTTAATCGTTTCACTTTTATAATCATTGGATTGTCTTCCTTTTGTTTTTCACTATTTCCAAATTTTCATATGATATCTTAATTTACTTTGTTGTTTTTCAAATTTTTTTAGTAATTCATCAAGTCTCTAACAATTAAATAATCAAAAGTTAGCTAGGAATGTCAACGACATTTTGAGATTTCATATTCCAAAGTAAATGAGTTTTTTTTTAATTTCTACTTATTTTAAAAATTATATTTAAACATATTTAAAAATTTATAGATGTATTTTTTTTAAAAATAAGTACTTTTTTAAAAAATAAATGTATTTAAAGGCACTAATAATAATTATATTTAAATACATTTAAAAATATGAAGATGTATTTTTAAAAAAAAATATCTTTAAAAAAATAAATGTATTTAAACGTATTAATAATTGCTTTCACCTTCTATTTTTCTCTCTTCAAATTTGCAAAAATACACGAATATTGATACATAGCCAAATACTTCACCAAAGATTGGCAATATTCATTCAAGCTGCATGAAAAAAAATTTATACCTATCATATCATAGGTGATAGAAGTATAATAATAAATATTTTTATATAAAGATTAATTTTTATTACATCATGATATAAGTAGTTCTAATGATTTTACGACATATTAACTTTTTCTTTTTTTTTGAAAAGAAGCTAATTGAATAATAATGATAATTTGCAGCAAATTATATTAAGGTTTCTTTGGCAAGCTTATATTGTTCTTGAATTGAATAAAAAAATGAGAATAAAAGGATCAAGGATGCACAATATGACACAAAGGACGAAGCAAATTACAAAGTGGCTCACGATCAAATTATTAGAAATTCAAGAGCAAGGCTAAAGAGCAATAATTAAGAAAAGTGGGTCCATGGTGCATTAAGCTTGTAGCAAGAACCGAAAAAAAACTCAAACCCAAAATGCTAAAAACTCTGCAAGAATAAAAGCCGCGGTCTGAGTTGCAAGACGGGCCATACTTGAAGATTAAAAACAAAAAAGAAAAAACGGGGTTAAGAAATGGTGCAAGAGAAGAAATAGAAAAGCAAATTATAACAGGGTTGGCAATTGTTTCATAAATTTTGTGATTTATTCAATTTATTTATATCTAAATTCAGTTAATTTATTTAATTATAATATATTTAATAAATTAAATTAGTTTAGTTAATAAATAATTAATAAATTAACTAAAATATTTATTAAATCAAATATATATATATATATATATATATATATACATGCATGGTTTGGATAATAGAATACATCGAGACATAAGAAGAGTTTAAATTCATTTAATTGATGATAAATAAATTAGATATATATATTTATTAAAGAGATTAATAGATTAATTAGATATTATCTATTAAAATAAATTATTGATGAATTTTATAATTTTAATAATTTTTTTAATAAATTATAAATAAATTATTTATTTATTTTTTATTTATTTATTAATAATTTAATTTAAAATTTATCTAATCCATTCATTTGCTACCTCTGATGCAGAATGAGAAAGAAATAGAGGAATAGAGAGCAGAAGGTGGTGCGGCAAGAAATTGAAGAGAGAACTGTGCCGCGGATTACAGGAGCAGAAATAGAACCAAAAGCAACAAATTCATAAATTTACCGTCATTATCATCCATCATGGAGAAGTGCAAAAGGTCACGGTGATAGAAATGCAAAGGCCAACTGTGTTATATAGATAGGCACAATAAACTTTCTTCCTTTCAATTATGTTATTTTCATATTTTAATATTGTATTTCTTCTTATATATTTATCTTTTTATAGTAAAAGAAAAATAGAGAAATGGAAAAAAGGTGAAATTTTTTTTATTTTTTCTCTCTTTTTTATTACTACTCAAGATAAATATAAAATTAAAATATAAAAATAATATTTTTAAAGTATAAAAATAACATTTTTATATTCCTTTTCAAGTAAACTTGAAGTATCCATTTCTGTTTCAAAACTGACATAGTTGATGATTGAAGAGTAACTTCAACCCTTATAAAAGAGCTAAAATGATAAAGAGGACGAGATGACTGAAAGTGAAAAATGAAGCTAAGTATATGAAAGGACACCAAATGAGAAGAGCTGGGAATCATGAGAGAATGCTGAAGTGGCTATATAGTAAAGTTTAGATTTTTTTTTTTACTTGAAAGTTTAGATATTGTTGGCATGTCCAGCACAGATTTAGTGGAGACGCTGAAATGATTACATCATATACTTTGCTTCAGAATTAATATATTGTAAATAGATGCTTAATGCTTTTATTCATAAAACTACAGTAACTAACTAAAGTAAGAGTACTAGTTATATGTAATATTTTATTATCTTTGGTTAATATTTAATTATCTATCTTAAAATTATGAGATATTTTAGATTATATAGAAGATAATTAAGAGTGACTTCAATTTACTTCCCAAAAAAGAGAACCTATATTTCAAAAATAATAGTTTCATCTTTTGGCCCATTTGTATTTGATATTCTCTAAAGCCAACAGGCATTGAAGAGAAAGAAGTCTCTTTTTTCTTTTAAAAAACACAGAGACTGATTGTATTGAAATTCGTATTTTTTTACTTTTGCGTTATATATAATCCAATTCAAACATGCTATTTACGGTTACCTATCTAATTATCGTAAAATCATGAGATGGTTTTAAACTGTTACAAGGATAATTGAGAATGACTTCAATTTATTCATTAAAAAATAGAAACTGGGTTCTGATAATAATAATTTCATATATATTAAATTAGTGTTTATTGTACCTATTTTAAAATTACTAGGGATAACTTGACTATTTAGAGAATTATTAATGGCATTTATTTAATTCAAATAAATTTTATTATATATATAGATGGACATAAGTAGCTACGCTGCAATACTATGGCAGCCAATAACACATGTAAAAGTAAAACTAATAGTGGATAACATCAAGTATAAGAGATTTAAGTGAAAAGTTCAATACTTTATCTTAATCCATGGAAACTATATATATATATATATAATATATATTCATAAAGTTACAGACTTACAATAGAAAATTGGCCATTAACTGAAATTAACTGAAAGAAGGACATTGTAAATAAACAGAACAGAGACCGAAATCTCTAACTTAAATGACACCAGATCATAATGCAACCAAGAAACATATGTATAAAAGTACCACTCGGTTTATTGATAAGATAATAATTGTAAAATTTTGTATGCCCCGAATCTAGTAACATTTATTAAGGACGACAGGCTCTTCAATTACTGCATTTACACTAGAGAGCATCTCACGTGAAGCATATCCATCATCCTTTGTGTAAAATAGGTGGCACACTTTTACCATATACCAAAACAAATCCTTGCATTCTCTAGGAATTGTGCTGCCTTTTTTCTGCAAAACTAATCTCAGGAGTTCTCTTCTCTTATCCTCTATAATACCCTTTATCTCTTCAATGGCATCTTCTGCAGTAATAACCCCATTGCCATGAATAACACGCAAAGTCACTGCGTTCAGTTTCCCTTCCTCAGATTCCCTCTGCAGCAGAGACACAAACATTAGTCACCTTAAAACATGGCAAAGGATCATGGGGAAGGAGTGGAGGATGTACCTTAAAGCTGTGAATATCATTAAGGAGACGCCCACAAGTGCTCATGAGCTCAAACATACAATTCAATTCATGACTTTCAGCAACCTCATTTGGAAGCTTAGGTCCAACAAGGTAGAGTGCTGGAAGGACTATTGGTCCTAAGGCAAATGATTGGTATCCGTTATTCATGTAATCATCAATTGTTGGGACAGACTTGGTTCTCCTCCACTGAGCTTCCCTCAACATGGCCTGCAACAAATTCAACCACTGTAAAGCAAACAAAGCTACTCCATTGCTTAAGAAAAATCTCTTAACTGGGGAAACTCCAATAGTCTTTTATGCTAGAATGTAAACTCCCATATCATTGGGGTAAATTTAGAACAGAAGTCTCAAACTAAGGTTTCATTAACATTCAGAAGACACAGTTATTTAAGGTCTATGCAGGAACAATATTTAGTATCAGAATTTTTCTTTTTATTTGGGGGAGAGGAATGCAGAAAGGTGGCAGGGATTAGTTGGCTTTTCATATTCACCTAACAGGACATTATTGACATTTGACTATATTGTAAACTCAAAAGAACATAAATAGAAAAATGTCAGCAGAAAGATGAAGATCCATCTCACAAGCTCGATAACATGGCTTTCCACATTGCGTCCTTGCCGCTTAAATGACTTCTCTCCAATCTCACAAGTTGTGCTGCGAATTGCTGAAAAAAATATCTCAACAGTCTCAGAACAAGAAGCAGTGTTGATATCAACATCCTACCTGCAGTTCAGCTTCCATATCACCACTGTTTGTGCAGGAAAATTGTGGGAGAATTCAGAAGGAAATCATGAGAAATCATGGTTTTAATTAAGAATATAGATATACTCCTCAACTAGTTGAATTGAACAAGGTTCAGTTGCTCCTCTTCAGAACCCCAAACATCAAAGAAATCATCAACAATTGTTATGAGCATCGCGTTTTTCGCCCATGATATGCGAGCATCAGAAAGTTCTGGGGAGAAAAGTGTAGCTGCTGCACAGGAGAAATAACAACAGGCCAGTTTCTGCCTTGAAAATTTTAGTTCGTCAAGTTGGCTCTCCGTAACGCACCTGCATATGTTAAGGGCACAGTTATATCAAACTTGGAGGAAATGCAGCTCCATAAGTTGAAAACTTGAGAAAGAATATCATTGTGACACACATTGAAATCAATTTTCGGCAATACCAAACCAGCACCAATAGTAGCATGAACCGAAGGAGTGATTTCAGGCAAAAACAGAGAGCGGGAGGAGATACACATAAATTGCTTATAATTTCCATTACCAAATCTGTAGCTATGCATATGATCTTGCCATCTGGAACTCCAGCTAGAAAAACATCTTTGCAAATGCCAAACAAATTATATGCCTTGCAAATTGTTTGAACTCTTCACAATGTATTGATTGGCAAATACTGAAGTCTTCTACTGCTAGCTTTAGAAATTCTTGGCTTGCAAGATTGCAAGATCTGGACAATACTAACGATAAATTAAGCTCAGAAAAAAAAAGGGAAGGATGAAAAAAGGAACTTGAGACAGAAGAATCAAACTACCAGAGGCCCACCTATATGATGTTTTTAAAATCCTTGTTTCTTCTACATTGTAATGCTCCATTGATCTTCTGTTTAACAGACGGTCCAAATTTGCACGATAAGGAAAATTGAGAGCGTCATTGACCTAAAGAGCAAATAGATTGAAGTTTTCAGGAAGGATTATAAGATCGTATAGAAATATATAACTAAATTTTGAGAAAGATTAAAACAAGAAACTACCTCAGGGTCAACATAACAACAAAGTTTATCAGCATGTACTCGGTAATGAGACAATTCCTGCATCAGAAGTTGTCTCTGTTAGAAATGTGTCTCATGTTTAATGGAAACTAATGATAATTTAATTAAAACATATTAAAGGGATAAAAGGTAAATTAGTTGTAAGAGAGGATAATTAAGTAATTGCTTGATGGGAGCAATTATCTGATGATTGTAGGATGTTATCCTAAGTGATAACTTGATGGTTTTGAAATTCGAAAAGAAACCGATAACTGATGATACTATCTTATAGTTTTGAAATTTCAAATTAAACCCCTATATATTCAGTCTCTACCCATAAGGATACACCAAGATTATCTTCCATCAGAAAGTAAAAAGGTGTAAGCACGAAAGGGGAAGGGACCGATAAAGATTCAACAATCAAGAAGGCTTTCAGATCTGAAGATCATTCCGCATTATGGATAAAGGTCAGTATTCATATTTTGATTTAATTCTAATGTATGTGAAAACCATGAATTCTAAGATCCTAATTGTGTTCTAGTATAATGAGCCATAATGTAAATGACACAAGTTTAAGTTTACATGTGGTATCAGAGCAAGGTTTGGGAAATTCATGTTTTTTCCATGTATGATAAATTTTTTAAATCATTCTCACAAAAAATGAACATGAAAGAGAAAGATCTGAAAACCCCATATCTGAGAAATCCAGATCTGAGAAATCGTTCAAAAAAAAAAAGAAAGGGTTACTGCAGGAACCCTCTGTTTTCCGTCAGTTTTTCCGGCGTTTCCCCTGTTTTCTGGCGAAGGGCTCCGGCGCACTCTTCCTGCCGCCTCTCCTCACGGACAGTCGCGCACCGCCTGTTCCTGCTCTTCTCCTCAACGATCGGCCACCGTTCCTCCAGATCCACCATCTACTCCCGTCGAAAAACTAGATCTGGCCGAAACCATAAGGATCGGTTGAACGACGGCCTGTACAGCAAACGGCGGAGGCAAAGGGATCTTGTCGAGGAGGAGCGAGCCCCATGTTTCTGAAATCGTCGGGTTTGGGGTGAAACCTTTCTCGTCGAGCCAGCTGAGGTGCGATGATCCGGAGGCGTTGCTGCCGCCCGAGAAGAAACCGAATCTGACGCAGCTTCTGGGGTTCCGGCTGGGAGTTGGGATCTGTATTGCGAGGGGTTCTATATGAGTCCTGGCCGGTGGTTGTTGCCGAGCTCGGAGGGGTTGACCGGACTGTGAAGGTTCTGACGCCGCCGGAGAAGACGACCGAACATGATGGTTCTGGCGCCGCCGAAGAGATGGACCGGACTGTGAAGGTTCTGGCGCCGCCGAAGAGATGGACCGGACTGTGAAGGATCTGGCGCCGCCGGAGAAGACGACCGAAGTTGGCCCCGGAGTTGGTGGTTCGGTTGCTGATGAGATTCAAAAAAAAAAAAAGGGAAAGGAGGAAATTTGAATGTGAAATTTCAATCCTATAATTGTTTTAGAAAATATTTCTGTTTGGAATTAAGTATGGTGGATTTGTTAGTCACCAAAGTGGCCAAATTCTTATGAATTGTTTTAATTCTGAACATTATGATTGTGTTTCAATTACCCATAATTTTGATGCTATAAATAACATGAAAATTATTGTTTTTATTATGGGTAAATTGAAGTTCATTATTATAAGGCAGTTAAGGATCAACCCAAAGGTTGATTGCTTGTCTTTATAATAAATGAGCATGAATGTTGGTGATGTGAATATATTATTAGTTATATTTATATATATCCAAGATAATAAATATTTCTAGTTAGTGTATATATCATTGCCAAATTATGTGAAATTTTTATTAGCATCATTATGTTGAATGTTGTATATTGATGGATTGCCCAAAGGTGAACATCAATATGCATTGTATGAAATGTATATGAATCTGTGAAGCATGTTGATGTGTATGTATGTATAACTCAAAGTATCAATATTTTAAATTTTATTCCTTGCAGTACCAGTTGTTACACATTCACTATTCTCAACTGTTGCAGTTTTTAATGGACTCAACTTCTCTGAATGGAGTGAGCAAATCCAATTTTACCTTGGGGTAATGGATCTGGATTTAGCTCTTAGATAAGAGAAACATAATGCTATTACTGTTACAAGCACTGAGAGGAAAGGGTCCATTATAAAAACTGGGAAAGATCCAACAGGTTGAGTCTAATGTATATACAAATGAGCATTGCTAGCAACATCAAGTCAGCTCTTCCACAAACTGAAAGTGCCAAAGAAATGATGAAGCTTGTGGAAGAGCGCTCCCAAACTGCTGATAAGTTCTCTTGCTGGGACACTAATGAGTACATTGACCACCATGAAATTTGATGGTTATCGTACAATGCATGAGCATGTTATTGAAATGACGAATATTGCAGCAAGACTAAAATCATTGGGGATGGATGTGCATGAAAATTTCCTGGTACAGTTCATCTTGAACTCATTACTGGCTGAGTATGGTCCTTTCCAGATCAACTATAACACCATAAAGGATAAATGGAATGTGCATGAATTGCACAGTATGTTGGTTCAAGAAGAGACCAGACTCAAGAACCTGGGAATTCATTCCATCAATTATGTGAAAGGTCAAGGAGCTGAAAAGAAAAGTTTCAAGAAACACGAGAAGAAAGGAGGAGGACCTCTGAAAGTGAATGATGCTTCTTCTTCTAAAATTCACAAGAAGGAAACATAATGGAAACAGATGTTATTTTCTGTAAGAAGGCTGGGCACTTCCAAAAGGATTGCCTGAAACGTAAGGCTTGGTTCGAAAAGAAAGGTAAGCCCAATGCTTATGTATATTATGAATCAAACCTAGCTGAAGTTCCTTATAACACTTGGTGGATTGATTCTGGATGTACTACTCATGTTTCTAATATGTTGCAGGGATTCCTTACAACCCAGGCCACAAAGTCAAATGAAAAGTTTATCTTCATGGGCAATGGAATGAAAGCTGCAGTGGAAGCTGTCGGGACTTATCGTTTAATCCTTGACACTGGATATCATTTAGATTTATTGGAAACTTTGTAAGTACCTAGTATAACTAGGAATTTTAGTTTCAATTTCTAAACTTGATAATGCTGGATATTCCTTTAGATTTGGTAGTGGTTGTTTCAGTTTGTACAAGCACAATCATTTGATTGGCAATAGTACCTTATGTGATTGATTATATAAGTTATGTCTTGATAATCTATATGCTGAAATACTTATGACCTTGCATCATAACGTTGGCACTAAACGTGCCTTAATAAATGAATGTTCTGTTTACTTGTGGCATAAACGTTTGGGACATATTTTCAAAGAAAGAATGGAAAGATTGGTAAGGAATGAAACCTTTCCGGATTTAGACTTTACTGATCTGAATGTATGTGTGGATTGTATTAAAGGTAAACAAACAAAACACACAAAGAAAGGAGCCACAAGAAGCAGTCAGCTTCTTGAAATTATACACACTGATGTATGTGGGCCCTTTAATGTTAACGCTTTCAATAGATAAAGATACTTTATCACCTTCATTGATGATTATTCACGTTATGGTTATGTCTATTTGCTGCATGATAAATCTCAAGCTATAAATGCCTTGGAGATTTACATTAATGAAGTTGAAAGGCAATTAAACAGAAAGGTAAAAATTGTCATATCTGATAGGGGTGGAGAGTATTATGGAAGGTATGATGAATGCGGACAACATCCGGGTCCATTTGCTAAATTCCTTGAAAAGAGAGGCATATGTGCTCAATACACAATGCCAGGTACACCACAACAAAATGGTGTGTCAGAAAGGCGTAATAGAACCTTGTTAGATATGGTTAGGAGTATGTTAAGTAATTCATTTTTACCCATTTCATTGTGGACTTATGCTCTTAAAACTGCCATGTATCTGTTGAATAGGGTTCCTAGTAAGGCAGTTTCAAAGACTCCTTTTGAACTGTGGACTGGAAGGAAACCTAGTCTAAGGCACTTGCATGTTTGGGGTTGCCAGGCAGAAATTAGATACTATAATCCACAAGAAAAGAAACTTGATGCAAGAAAATTAGTGGATATTTCATTGTTTATCCAGAAAAATCGAAAGGGTATAGATTTTATTGTCCTAATCATACTACAAGGATTATTGAAACTGGAAATGCCAGGTTCATTGAGAATGGTGAAGTTAGTGGGAGTGAAACTTCACGTAAAGTGGAGATTCAAGAATTGAGAGTACATGTTCCCTTGACTTGTGTCTCTAATAAAGTTGTTGTTCCTCATGTTGTTTGTACCGATTAATAATAATGAAGAATAACAAATAAATGATCTCACTACTCACAATGAAATTATAGTAAATGAACCGAATGAGCCCATAGTAGAAGAACCACAGCAAATAGCATTAAGAAGATCTTAAAGAGATAGAAGATTCCGCTATTCCTAATGACTATGTGGTATATCTACAAGAGTCTGAATTTAACTTGGGAATGAAAGATGATCCCAGTTACGTTTTCACAAGCCATGAATAGTAACAATGGTGAAAAGTGGTTAAACGCCATGAAAGAAGAGTTGAAATCTATGGAACAGAGTGATCTTTGGGACCTTGTTGAGTTACCAGAAGGTTGTAAGAGAGTTGGATGTAAATGGGTCTTTAAGACCAAACGTGACTCTCATGGTAACTTAGAACGTTACAAGGCTAGACTAGTTGCAAAAGGATTCACTCAGAAAGATGGCATCGACTATAAGGAGACCTTTTCACCGGTATCCAAGAAAGATTCTTTAAGAATTATTATGGCATTGGTGGCTCATTATGATTTAGAGTTACACCAGATGGATGTGAAAACTGCCTTTCTAAATAAGAATTTAGATGAAGATGTGTACATGGACCAACCATTGGGGTTCATAGAAAAAGGTAAAGAGCACATGGTGTGCAAACTTAAGAAATCAATATACGGACTTAAACAAGCTTCACGACAATGATACCTTAAGTTTAACGATACCGTTGTTTTCCTTTGGATTTAAAGAAAACATCGTCGATCGGTGTATATATCTAAAGGTCAGTGGAAGTAAGTTTATATTTTTGATTCTGTATGTTGATGACATCTTGCTTGCAACTTATAATCTTGGTCTTTTGAGTGAGACTAAGATATTTCTCTCTAGTAACTTTGAAATGAAAGGTCAGTATTCATATTTTGATTTAATTCTAATGTATGTGAAAACCATAAAATTCTAAGATCCTAATTGTGTTCTAGTATGATGAACCATAATGTAAAGGACACAAGTTTAAGTTTACAGTCTCGTCTAGGCACTTCGTCTCACCAAACCTGATTCATCTAATGACTTGTGATGCCCTATATAGCTCTAAAATAGCACCAACATCCTTCAAGTATCCTTTCAAGGAATTGGCAAATTTATCTTCTGCAAATTGATAAAATGGATCTACAAAAACATATTATACTGATTATCTTCTTTGGTTTTTTTCTAAGAAAACTCTAAACAACTTATATGCTGCAAATGATTCAACCTGAAGATACATCATAGCCATTGAGACGTAATATACGAAATGCCATTGCACAGGTGGTGGGGTCTAAGAATGTATCTTCCTCTCCTTGCAGCCAGTATCTGTTTGTTCACAAATTTGATTATGTAAAGCAATTCAATGTATGAAAAGCAAAAAGTTTCTAACTTTCCATGCTTGGACAAGTTAGTATTTTCATGTCATACACTGATAATTTCCTTCCTACTTCTCTAGCTACTGACATATTAGTATGTTACCTTGCAGATGCATGCATCTGAAATGGATCATTACCTGTATGTTTCATCCAATACACTTTGAATTTCCTCTTTGAAATGATGATTAATGCCCAACCTTTCAAGACTGTCAGTCAAACAGAGGCGAGCATATATATCTAGAGGATAAACTGTTGGAACAGAAAAATTATTTTAAAAAAAGGTCAATTAATTTACAAAATAGGAATTGAAAAATGAATTCAGTCACAGGTAAGTCTGAAAACAAACCTGCATTCCCAAACTGTTCTACTATTGATTGGAGGAAATTAAGACAGTCAGCATTCTTACTGTGAGAAAAAAACAGCTGCTGTTGTAGCAGGTGAATTGAACAAAGATCCATTCTTTCTTTGATACTTCATGATCATTTGCCAGTCCTGTGTATTTCTCATTCCTTCTGAGACATATGCTAGATATGGTCTCCACCCTTCTGAATTGCTTTGACAGCCTCTAAGTTAAGACAAACAGACCAGAAACAGGTTAGTTTGGGGAGTTTAGGCAAAATGGATAATAAGATCCCTCTATTTTTCAGTTCTTGGCACCAAGAAGTTGATAAAAGCATCTTGAGAATCATAAATGTTTCCTAGACAGGAAAAATCTTGAAATATATGCTATGAGAGAACCAAAATACCACCCTCTGAGCTCCATCCCTCTCTCTTTTGAATCATTGCTTCCAAACTTGTTGCTCCAAGAGGAAGACTAATGCCCAAAAGTTGGGCATATTCAATCAGAGAAGGAAAAAGTATATCAAATCCAACGGGAGGATGTTGCTTCTTATCATTGATGGAAGCAATGTTTGACTCAATAAATTGAAGACCTGCAAGAACATCAGGAAAATTCATTTACATAAGAGCAAGGGAAGAGATATAGCTAGGAGAAGAGCATAGATACCTCTGTTAACTTGTTCTTCACCTATACCCCATTGCTTTAATGCAAGGACACATGCTAAGGTAGACAAGAGAGCATCATTCATCAACAATGGATGGCGACGAGGAAGACCCCAGGATCCATCCAATAGTTGATTGTCCAACAACCAATTCAAGCACTGAGGGAAAACTGGGGCCTGGGGAGAGATTGGAGAAGGAATCATTGCCACCCAAGCTGTATCATATGAAGACATAGACAGTTCAACCTTACTGAACATGTTCTTGATTCTTTCTTTAGTCTCCTGAAGGCACTGCAAGCAATAAAACCCAAATTTTCTTTCCTTAATAGCTCCCACAGAAATGTGGGTGTATATATATATATATATATATATATATATATATATATATATATATATATATATATATATATATGAAACTTTTTTTCATATATATGCATGTCTTGCCAAAGCTGTACTGTTCTTTTCCTTCTTTACATTAGAATCTGTTTAAAAGGAAATCACATCAGACATTGCGGGAAGTATAAAGAGAGACCCACTGTTTCATGTGCGCATGTAATAACTAATAAGAGAGAACCTAACACTGAAAATAACCAGAGAGAGAGAGACCTGAAGTTGAAGAAGTGCAAGCCAGAGGAATGAAGGAGCGTGAGAGAGACATGCTCGTTTGGTTCTTGGCTCTTGCAAACGAAGCTCCAGCCAAGTGGGTGTGTATTTTTTGGGTTGGATTCTCCCTTAAACTTGAGTTCCTAACATTGGATGATTTCATTGAGAGGGTTCCATCGAATACTGTCAAGTGTATTATTGAGTTCTTCCTTGGACTTAAGAGTTCCAAATACACGTTCTTCTCACAATAAATGGTGTTGAAAAAAAAAGAAGATAATAATTAATTAAATATATGATAAAGTGAACACGTGTATATGACATCACCCCTATAAAAAGAAACACTCTGAATATCTCTCTTTGTATAACCCGCACCTCCGCAGGGCACTCTCCCTCTGTAATTCAACCCGTGTGTCCTTACGTGCTTGAGAGAGCTGCATGGATGAAGATAAAAGCATTCAAATCTTTTTTATTTTTTTTCTGTCCAATCTCGTTATTCTAATTAAAATCAATAACTCAAATATATATATATATATATATATATATATATATATATATATATATTTCAATATTTACTTCTTTTCAATTAATGAAACCATAGCGTGTTTAATTATGATAAGGATATGTCATTTTCTTAATTACTGTGAATAAAATTTATAATATATTTTTTATTTGATAAAAGAATATTAGAAAACCACACAAAATATATAAATGTAATAAGTGTCTTGTAGATTCCATTTGAAAACTCAACGTAGTATTTAAAAATAAAAATATTTCGTATCAAAATTAACTGGATAGTATTTATTTAATACATTTTAAAAATAAATTCAATAAAAAGTAATGAAAATATGCAGTATATGAAATGAGACCAAAGGTTCCATTGGGTCAAATAGACAAATATGATAAATTATCACCTTATATTTCATGCATACTTCGGATAACTTTTCATATCTGAAATAAAAAATTTAAACGTTACAAACTAAAATTCAATGGTTAACTCTTCATCACTAAAAAATTAATACTGATTTTTATTATTAAAATTTTTAATTTTGTCATATTGATACGCCCTAGTTGTGTAGATGCACAGCCAACATACAGTGTAGAGCAGCATAGAAAATAACAAAGCGAGACAATCTCACATTTTATTTTTTTTTTGCATAGGCACAATGTTCATGCTAAATACAGAAGTAGTAAAAAAAACAGAAGTTTCCTCAAAGAGCTTGTAGCTCAATTGACAAATGTCTTTAAGACTGAGGTGTGATAAGGATGGAAGTTTGATTTTTTATAATGTTATTTATTTCCCTTTTCTACCGAGTGCTAGCACCTTTTGTGTAAGAAAAAAAAGAAGTAATTAAACTTCTAGGTTAAGTAATTGGATTTGACTTGATATATTTGAGTAGAAGACACTAAATCATTTAGTTAATTGTGAATGGGACAAACTTAAAAATAATTTAAAAAAAAAAAGACTAGAAACAAAATTATTTGGGCACCAAAGTTTACACACAAATTTTAATCCGTAACGTGGCTGGATCTCACTTTTTTATATATAAAATAATAGTAAAGATAAATTATTTTAATATTATCAACTAGAACATTAGTGCTATGTTTGAGACCAAAAAGAACAGATAAAGAGCCACTCGAATTCTTTTAATGATTTAATATTTCTATATGACATGGGATTAATCCACCGGTCCTTGGGTGACAAGAATTTCGAGGACAAAATCTTTTTCAGAGTTTTTTTAAAAAATAAATATTCTCAAACATGCATTTAATCAATTAATTAATAGTAAAACATAATATAATAATATATATATATATATATATATATATTATTGGGCAGAAATTTATTTACTTTAAGAATAAGTTTTGAAAGACTTATACCATTAAATAATTTTTAATAGAGTATGAATTTTATCAATCCAACCGTTATAATAAAAATTCTTATAAGGTAGATTAAGTTTATAAAATTTTATAATAAATTAGTATTTCATTTAACTATTTTATTTTAACATACAATATATTTTTTAAAATATAAGTAAATATTTAACTATTAAATTAAATACTTATGAATATTCGATTTATCTTATATTTGATATACATGATTATTATGATAATATCATATGATTCGACGGTTGAATTGATAAAATTTGTGCTTCATTAAAAGTTATTTAATGGTGTAATATATATATATATATATATATGTATGTATTCACTGTCCGCCTCTGGCCCTCTCGCTCTCACCGAGCCGCATATGAATATTTTATAAATAAATATTATATAATTATCTATATAATTGTTAACATTAATAATCATATAGACAATTATCAGTGTTAAAAATTTATTAAATTGGAAAAAAAAATGAATCAAACTGGATAATAAAAATAAATTATACATAATTATAGATACTTATATATCACTCTAATAAATATATTATTTAAAATATTGATAAAAAATTAATAAATAATTAAAAAATATTATTAGTCAACGAGTTAAATATATTTAATAACTAATTTTCATTCAAATTTATATGTATTTTTAATAATTTAAATAATAACTTATATCAATTTTAATTTTTTTTATTAAAAATAATTTCATTCAATTTGTATTCATATTTAATATTCATAGTATTTATCTTAAAATCATAAAAAAATTTAAAACAGTAAAATATATATAATAATAATTTAAATAAGATACAATAATAATAATTTTATTTAAATTAACTTAATATAATTTTAAAAAAATTAATAATAAAAATGTCGTTTGAATTAATTTAATATTTAATATATTTTATTTAATAATATTTGTTATTTTTAAGATAATTTTATTATATTTATTATTTAAAAAATAAAATAAAAAATTATAATTATTAATAAAAAAAATTAATAATTAAAATTATATTAAAAGACAGACTTATATAAAACATGTTATAAAAATATTAAAATTTATATTTTTAAATTTCTCATTAACCGTTTTAACTCCTCACTTACAACAGCCAACTGCATTTATTTAATATCAAAAAGCGAGTACCGTTGAACCTGTTAAAATAATAATAATAATAATAATAATAATAATATGAAGTTGCCAAATATATATATCAGCTTAGAATTAAAAACTAAAAACAATGCATAACCAAACATACCGTATAATTAAAATTAAAATGGAAAGATGTGCTACTCATTTCAGTATGTATACTTGTACAAGTATTTTAAAATGTCAATTAATCATTAGACCCATAAATAAAATTAAGGTGACAGATGTGGTGGTTTTATATTATACATTCAACTCTTAAAAAATATATAAAAATGTTAAAAGAGGCATTTCACCTCATTCCACACGATTTCTCCAATTTTGAATTTTCGCGCAGCAAGCAAAAAACAAAGGCAAACCAAACAGGAACTCCCGTTTTCTTCCCAAGCTGTATGAACAGCAGCTAGCACATGTACTGGATGCTATCTATCAGGACATACAAGATATTCCAATTCTGATGCACAAGAAAAAAAAACAAAAAAAGAGGGGTTGGGGGGAATGATAATAACCCTAATTTCTCAAGTGTCATTGGTAATTAGTAACATAGATGTACACAATTACACCTGCCACTGTAGAGTACCCAAGCTCTGCAATCTTGGAAGATTCAAAGAAGAACGCATAATTAGTTCCTTTACTCAGTGCCCTCCTGGATTCCTATTCCAGGACAAATATGAGGGATCTCCAAGTTGCCTAGAAAGACAGAGACAGACAGGTTAGGGGACCCAATAATATTCAAAATTGCCATTGTGCATGGCTGTTGAAATATAAGAGAATTTTGGTAATCCAAAAAACTACTTTACAAAATCCAACTGATATGAATTTTGTATTGTACAGAGAACACGTATGAAGATATAGACCCAGAAAAAAGAAACAAGCATCATGCACAACCAAAATCTATGTCATGCTTTTCCTATTTATTTATATACAAGTTCTGATGAAACCTTTTCATCACTAATCTCTATACCCTGAATAACACTAATGAGAAGGTTTTTTTTTTTTTTTTTAAATAACAACTCTTAGTGCCAGTAGGAAATAATATCATTTTTTTTCCTTTTTCCTTTTTCACATGTCAGAAAAGAAAACTCTCATAGCATAAAAGATCTCATAAATACACAATGAATTTGCAAAACACTTAATATACAAGTCACTCAAGCATTATGTAGGTTCTAATCAAATTGACCAATATAATCAATGCTGATTTCGGAGTTAAACAGGGATGAGAGATGGTCAAAGTTAAAATGCTCAGACCCAATACTCAATAAGTCTGTTCGACTAATGGTTTGCAATGCCTACTATGTTGGTAAGAAGTCACAGAACCAAGAATTTAGGTACCATGTGTGCTAATATATGCAAAGAATGAATGCATCCAAGACCATTTCTGATCAAACACATGTAAGAAATCACACAACAAAATAAGAAAGCCAACATTAGCAACCCCATTAACAGCCCTGCTTCAAAAGGAACTTTCACGGTTGAAAGCAGTTGAGAATTTTAAGTATTTACCTTGGCTTGACAAAGTATACAATGGTAAAAGACATAGCCAAAAAGAAGCACAATCCTCCAACAGTGAGATAAGCAATGCCAAGGAAGTCATTCTTCCCACCAAGCCAGCTAGTAGTTGACAATACGAGCTTCTTCTTGCCATTAAAACTGTATGTGTTGTAGTTATTTTCCAATGTCACATTTATTACATCACCTTCATTCAGATCCACCTCTATCTTTCCATACAACTTCCTAAACGTTGGCAAAGCAGCAGTTCGCATCCAGACAATAAGATCCTCCTGCTCACTCAGCTGTTCCACAAAACATATTCGAAAAGTGAGTAATGTATCACTCTGATGCAAGCTATCAATTGAGAATACTCAGACTAATCACAAGATGAAGAATGGAATATAATGGAAGGCATTGAAATGAACGAGAGAGGTATGTGTAACAGAAATGTATATAAGTGGTTTCCAAATCGTCGATTTATTTCAAGATTAGCCCCTCAGCAAAACCAACACAAATGACTGAGTTACTGTTGGAAGATGAAAGTGAAAGAGCATGATGTGCAGAATGGACCATTTACTCCAAGTTCGTCATGGTGCCTTAAGAATGAACAGTAAAACAATCCAGAGGAACGCCACTCAATGCATAACTCAAGAAGCCTTTTTGTTCACTAGCAGATTTATCATCATTTTATCCAAGTCATAAAGTGCTCAGAAAAGGAATCAGCAAAGGTCTCAAAAGATGGAGGAGGGCAGGGGGCATTCTCTCCACAGGTTATAAAGCTAAGATATTGCCTGAAGCAAATGAATATACAAAAGAGAACTGGTCACAAGCATTACTAAGTTTTATGCACCAGATTATCTGGACTTTAAAATCCCACTCTACCCTTTGAATATTACCCAAACCACTTTTTATGACAAGTATAACAAAGGGAAAATGGGTTACAATAACTACTGAGTTCACTCAAAGGTTCCACTGCTGGAGAAGTAGCCACGAATGGACCCAAGAGTAATTGGTGCAGAGTATAGTCTAAAGTGCATTAAGATAGACCAAATTGTACTCAGCAAACTAAATTATAACAATTGAGTTTCTTGCATTGAGCTTTTGAAGAATGGTGCCTCGAGTTAAAGAATCTCTCCCATTCTTCTCTCCTTTGAGCATAACAAAAAAAATCAACAACTTAGTTAATTTTGGACAGGCAGTTCAGTGAGAACGACACCTCCAATTAATCTCTATTGCTACTAAACTAGGAATTCTGATCACTGAAAAGGTCAATAACTCAATCCTCATGGAAATAAAAAATCTAGACTCAGCCCTCAAATTTTATATTTACTTTTACAGTTCCTTTTTTTCACAAAATACATATATTCTTTGTCCTTCCAAAGCCTTCCAAGTGACTTCTTTGGATTGACTAGCTGAGTTGTTTCAGCCAGTAATATGAACCTCAAATAGAATTATGTAACCAGATAGAATTCTATTTCAATATCTAGTGAAACTTTATATTGGTAGTTTCTATTTTTAAAATCAATAAGTGGTACGCAGCAATAATTTTAGTTAAAAGCACAAAAGTATGGATAATCTACGTTTACAAATATGTATACATTGTATATCAATCATTAGACAGCCCAAAGTAATGTAGTAACAACAACAACATTAATGACGATAAAAATAATAAAAAAAAACTAAACGATGCAAGCTTAGACTGCACTTATCAAAACAACCTCCAATTACATTGCTGAACCGTGTGCAGAAAGAGAATTATACATGAAGATAGATGTTTAATTCAATCAAACATGAGTTCATGTATATGCTTACTGGTATGGATTCATTGAGATGTGCACCGCCTCTAAGAGAACTATTCTGGAAGTTTTTAGGGAAAACATCTTTTCCAAATTTGTGCTCCCTATCACTCTTCCAGGAGATGCCTTTCTTGTTCACTGTCAAATTATTGCTGTTGAGGGAGAAGCTGTATGTGTCATTAAACAAGCTCCATGCTATAAGACCACAAGGTACAATTGCCTTTCCATTTGCAAAATCTTCAGGCTTACAAGTACTTGTTGAGTTCTCATCTTTACGATCCCTCAACTGCTCATCACTTCGGCTTTTAACATACCTAAATTGTAGAAAATCAACATAATTATTAAAATATAAACTATCACATATAATGAACTATATGCATTAGATTCAACTGTTAACCACCCAAACATTATGACTGAAAATAATTCAAGGAAACAGTCAGTCAAAGACATTGAAGCAATAAACTACTTTAAAGATAAGATGAATACATAAAAACGATGTTTGTATGGATGTCTCTTAAAATTTCATCTCATACAAATAGTATTCTGTTATCTCTGACACAATTCCCTAATGTTCTAGAAGTTAGATAGCAGAATCACATTTACAACTCTAAAGATTTACTCTAAAGATTTATAATTATAATTTTGTTACGTTAAAAGATATATTGGCAGTTTAGATGATAGCTTGTAAACGAACTTCATGTCAGTTGTCAAACCATTTATTTTTCTGCTTGCTTTCATTCTAACTTTATTCTGTACATATAAAATTGTGTTTCTTATATAACCAAGGGCAAACAGATACAGAGCTTCAGAACAGTAATATGTTCTGACTGTATTGAAATTACCATTCTATTACAATGAAACAAAACTCTAACATGTATTACAAGTACCAATTTGCCATTCATACAATTTGTCGAATTGAGTTGCTGCATAGTAAATAATCAAAAACAAGTTAAGGTGTTGGTAATATGCAATGCTGGATATAATGGTCAGAATGTACTGTTAAAGGAATTAAAGCATGGCGATGTTTAACTTTTAAGATAATTAAGATAAAAAAACATATGGCACTGGCTGGAGCACTGCCATCAACTTTAATGTAGAATGCTTGAACAGAAAATATGAATGGAAATGCAGAGTAATTGTGTGTGTGTGTGTGTGTGTGTGTGTGACTTTTCACCAGACATCAATTGCCAGACTTTTGATCAAATTTAGAGCAAAAATGGAAAATTAGTTCAATATTATTATTAGCTATAGAAAATTTCATTAGACTGTTAAAACAGTTAGAGCATAAGCTTGACAGAAGTTTTCTAAACCAAAAAAAAAAAGGAGTAAAAGCAGCAGTTTTATGGCAGCTCCCCCTCCCAAAAGAAGAAGAAGAAAAAGAGAAGAGACAATACCATTATTTTTCTTCACCCTCCAATGGTAACAAATAACCCCTTTTGCGCATTACAGACAGGTAATGCTATTTGGAACACATTTTACATATACAAAAACTCACACTTCTTCCTACACCATTAGATTTACCTCTGGATTTGTGCAGTGCCACATCAAATATTTTCTGCACAAATCCATATGCAATGTGATCGTTCTGTACATTAATTGTCTCCTTTTGTCTCCCTATTAGAGTATTAGTTGTTCATATAGCATTTCCCTTACAAAATGTAGTGAGAGAACATGGAAAATGGGGGAAAATGCAGTGCAACTAGATAAAATTTGTTCACAGGAACAATATATTACATATTTCCCTTCAGCCTATAGTCTGCATACCTCTGAAATATGTCACTGAACAAGAAATCCACACAATTGTAGGAGGTAAATAGGCAACAAAAGCTATGGGCCTGTTTGTTTCTGTTTTTCTTCTAGTTCTTAGAAACTGCTTTGTAAAACACAATTTTAAAACAGTTTTCAAAAACAAAAAAGTGAAAAATTATATAATTGGTTGCTATAGTGGTATGTTTCTGAAACAAGTTTCTAAAGCAATAAAATAAATATATGTTTGCTAGAAGCACTCGTATTTTTACTGTGCATGGAGATATCAAGGAGATAGAACTCATCTTCTATGTGGCAGAAGAGCGAGGTATGGAGTATAGACAGTTAGAAACACTCCTATTTTACAGTTTCTTTTAGTTACCTAATTGTCATTAATGAAACATCTTAATTACAACTTTGCCACTGCCACCTGCATGAACAGTAAAATGAAAATAAAAAGCTTCTTGAAAACATATTTAAACTGTTTTGAGTTTCTTGATTTTAAAATTTGTATCTTGTTCTATTGCTTTTAAAAACTGACCAAAAAACACTCTTTTTAAACAATTTTTATTGTTTTATTTTTTTATTAAAGAAGAACAATAAACTGTTATTGAAAACAGAAATCAAACAGGCCATATAATTGTCAAGAACTACTGAAGAAAGGACCAGTAGATCCTTTCTTCTTAAACCCATACTTTCCACTCACTTTGTAAATGTGAAATTGAAACAGATAAAGAGAATGCGTGATGCATGGGAAACAAATGGGTTATTGCATACCGGCGATGATTCTGGTAGAAGTTGTCAAGCTGATAGTAAACATAAATAGGCGACTTCATATGCTTGTCCACCTTTTCATAAGAGCAAAGTTGAAGAAAATATAAGATCATCAGATTGTGAGCTCTATTATTTATCAATTATGGGAACAGAGTTAATTGAAAGATGACGATTAACAACGAAAAAGAGAAACTGGTGCCAAGGAGACTAACATTCAGGTCTATTTTGCATGTTTTATCTGCAGAACTCTGAATGTATGCTACCTTGTCTGAAATGTTTTTTGGTATGCATTTCGACTCATACCTATAAACAATTTCAACAACCTGATAGAAAATAAGAAAATCAAAGTTAGTACACGGCATTATATACAATCGAAAGTATAAACTCAAAACAGTATTGCACATACATTTCGTGAAGCAATTAGCGAAGCAACTCCAATAGGAACGAATACGACACTGACAAGCAAGAATGCTGAAATAACCTGCAGGGGAAGATTTAAGTTAAGTACAATATACGCCACATAAAATGATGACTTCTAGATGCATGTAGGTAATATATATAATCATGTGAAATATATACAAATAGGTAGTGTTACCGCTCGTGGAGTAAGAATCGGCTTGCATGCTGGAAGTTCTTGTTGTGTAAACTTTGAATCTGAAAGACATTAAATTTTCAAAGAGAACTCTTGTCAGCTCAGTTTTCTGTAAGTACCCAAAAAAAAAAAAACACAAAAGCAATTGTTGTTAAATCAGAACATATCACTGCATAGAACTCAATTACGTCAACAATCAACATGCACGTCAAACGCTTTTCAACAGAAATACCAACTCAAAAACAAAAAATCAAGTAGCTAATTTCTTTCATAAAGTCTAGTATCTTCATGAAATAGAACTCCAGCAGCAGGTACCTGCATCTAGATATTATTAAGCACTAAATACCAACACAGGGAAGCCATAACACCACACACCCCGTCCCCAAAATGGGGGAGGGGGGGGGGGAAGAAGTTCACGCTTTCTGAACCTCCCCTTCAGAAACGAACCTTAACGTAGCCATCACCCTTTCCTTCCCAACATGCACTTAAATTAATAAAAAAAAAAGAACAATTGCATTACCAACCAAAACAAATCAAGAAATAAAAAAGGATAACTGCGAATTGAACTCGAAAGGCAAAAGAAATCATCAGAGATCAGAGAGCTTGACAGGACATTACACTTAGGTCGCTTGGTGTGTCTTCTTGTAGCTGTGGAATCAGCGGATCCAGCACCAGCTGCGCTCGAAGACGCCATATCCGAATCGGAATTCCTCAAAAGACTTGTCCTTTTCTTGTTTCGAAACTCTGGGATTCAACGAAAACACGACGACGATGAGGATTGAAACCCTCGAAAATTGAGACAGAGAAGGGGAATTGATGGTGGGTGGGTCTCTGATTGCAGGAGAGAAGAAAGAAACGAAGAAGGAAGTTTCCTTCCTCTCCCTCACACTGTTTGTCTCTATGGAAGAATAGGAAGAAAGAAAGGAGAGAGAAACACAGAAGAAGCTAGAGCTGCCACCAACGAAGAGTCAAACAAATACAATGCAATTACACGCCTCCTTGGACCTGCTTTTAGTTTTAGCTAAAATAGGGGTGAATCATCTTTTTTATTTGAACAAAATAAAAAAAGAGAGTTAAATTTTAATTATTATTTATTAATTTAAAAATAAAAAATTTATAGATTAAGAATGTTAAAATATTATTAGTACCAGAAAAAACTTAAAAATTTGTTATTTAAAATATATTTTTAATTCCTTTATATACTATTATCTACTATAATAATATGCAACAAAATTGATTTTGCTATATTTAATAAGTCGTATTATTTTTTACTGCTACATTTCCTAAGTTGTATTTTGAGCTAAAAAATAAGTGTTTTTTTTAAGATATTAATATTTTTTTGAGATATTAATATTTAAGATATTTTGTTAAATATTTATTAATAGTTATATTTTACAATAAATACTTAAAATATAAAAGATAAAATTAACAACTAATAAGTATTTAACAAATTAACTTAACTAATAGTATCCAATAAATGAAAGATAAATATTAGAGTAATCTCTTCTTTCTATAACTAGGTTATCATAAATTGCAAATTGATCTTCATAATTGGGAAGATTGTTGCTCTTAGCTTCTTAGAATTTGTTTGATATGAAAAATAAATGGAATGAGAATGTGTGATTTTTTATGTTTTGATCTTAAAAATTTTATAATATGCATTTCATTTAATTCCTTTGCTTTACGTTCTACTAAACATGCTCTTAATACTTCAAGTGTGGCCTTTCCAAATGTATGTAGCCTAAAAGGGCTCTTCACATTTACAACACAGTATAATTGTACTACTAAAATTCAAGAAGAAACCAATAACATGGAGATAGGGTCAAGTTCATCAATCTGTGAGCACCAAAATTTGTGATTGTTCTCCCCTGAATGCAAAAAGAGAAGGAGAAATTCACACATGCTGCAAGTTTTAGACAGATAGTATGGATGGGCATGCATGTCCTTTCCCTGTACATTTAATCTCTATTACGAAATGAATTCACATATAAATCCTAACCTTTCGCACAAAATCCTAGAGTCCATTTCATAGCATGTTTAGGCATTGGAGCAAGCACTCTCATTGTCTCGAGAAAGATCCCAATGTGAGGAAAAAAAAAGTGTATAATCAGTTATTTGTAATGTTAGTTAATAATGAATTTGACTTTTTAAAGTAAAGAGTTCATTTTAAAAAAAAAATTAGGAGTTATAACTATTGATAAAAAAATTAAAAAAAGTAAATATTAATAAATTCATAATTTATTATATATATATATATTTTATCACAATTTTAATTGTTTATTTTTTTATTAATAGTTATAACTCTTTATTTTTTTTTTTAAAATGAATTTCTGGCTTTAGAATATCCAAATTCTTATTAGGCATTCTATTGAAAAAAAAAATGATGCAATAGAATTGACAATTTGTATGTTATAATTATTGTGATCTCACAAGTCAAAATCAAATAAGCAGCACATGATAGCAAAACAGTAGCAAAAACAGTTTATTGGAGAGCTTTTAGACTATGTTTGAGGAGCAGATTTAGAAGGGGAACTGAGAAAATTGAGAGATTTATCAAAAACTTATCAAACTCTCCTTATTTTAAAATTTTATAAAAGGAATAAAAGAGAATGGAGACAAAATGTTATTCAACTATATCATTCTTTGACCATTTATCTTCTTATATTTTGGTTTATTTTATATGTTCAACAAATCATTTCCTCTCACAACAGTGAGAAGTTGGAGTCAATTAAAGAAAATATCAAACCTATATGCATGAAATTGGGGACATTAAAGTCCTCAGAGTTCCTCTTGGTCAGTATTGTTGACTTCTCTAAAAAAAAAATAACATGAACAATGCCAGTTTCAAAACTTTGATACCTCATTTTTTTGGGAAAAACATGTGATTGTTATTTGGATGAAAAGAAAATAAAGGTAAATAAAATGAGAAAAACATTCACTTTCCCTCAATGGCATAATATAACAAGCCCATCTATGTATCATTCCGGCATTCCCTCACTGTAGTTGCAATCCAAAGCCATTTCAAAACTATGGACTTAATTCTCTGTTCCAAACTTTAATCCTTTATTTCTACTTTGTTTTATCGTTCAAATTTCATTCTTTGATAGGCATCCTTCACTGTTAACCTTTACCATGTAAGATGTACCAAAAAACATTTACCATGTAATAAATTTGAATTTGTTCGAGTTTAACTGCATATACAAGAGAAATAGACATAAGAAATAAATTTCTATGATACTACAAAAAAAAATGAGTATCATTTCATTCTCTACTTATATTAAAAACATCTTCAGTATTTTTTTTATTTTCAAGTTTATCTTTTAAATAACTATGCCTCATCATATACTAATATTTATTAACATATTTTGATTCAAGTAATAAATAAGTTTGAGTTAAACAATTAAAAGAGCTTCTATAATGTCAAAATTATGAGTGAGTATTGAAATTGTCTATCTTAATAACGTGTTTTTCTCAAATTTAAATATCTTATATTAAAATTTTTTTTAATTACTTAATTTAAACTTATTTATTACTTAAACAGTAACTAATGGATATTTTATTACATGACTAGCACATATAAATTGTGCTTATTTTATTTTAAACTATCATTACTTAGAAATATAATATTTATAGTTTCTAATAACACATTTTATAATAAAAATAATTAATTTTCATAACATAAAAACCATACTTTATGGATGACAATTTTATCAATAAGTATGATGATTGTTTTAAACATAGATTTCCTAAAAAAATCGTCATCTCTATTCTATTTTTCAAATAAATAATTTTTATAACATAATAACAATGACCAATAATTTTTAAAACTCAAGAATTTATGTTAATTATTACCGTTAGTTCCAAATAAATAATTAATTCTTTTATTAATTATATCATAAATAAATAAATAGTAAATAGTCAAGCACAAACAGCCAAAGCCGGTTAGAACCAGCAAGTTCAGCAGTGCGATTTTGCTCAGAGACGGCGATTTTGTTTTGAAGGTGAAAGCAACACAGGAAAGAGCAGAGCAATGACGCTAGCGTTCGCAGCTGTGGCCCTTCACATGGCAGTGCGATCTTGGAAGCTTGTTTCTCGCCCTTCGCGTTTCCCCTCCATGCAGATGCACGCCTCCGTTCCTTCCCTCAATCGCCAGGCAACCACTTCCTCGCCCCAACCCTCTTCCCCTTTCCAGTTCTTATTTGCATGTATGCTCTGCATACACCGTTTTCTGACATACCCATTTCGCACACACTCAAAGATTTTGCAAAAGAAGCTCTCACGCGCTGCATCATCGCTGCAAGCTCACACCCTTTTGTGTGTTTTTTAATCAAAAGGGGTGCTTTATAGTAGCAGATATTTGAAAGTGATCGCAAACTCGCAATCTTTTCCCCTTTTCCCCCCGACCCTTGTAAATTTTGGGTTTATGAATATGTAGTTAACTGCTTTGTGTGCGATATGCATGCAGCCTGCATCTTTTTCTGTGTTTTATTCAAGAGGATTCTGATTAAAAATGCAAACGCACATTTTGGATGAAGAATTTGAATTGGATTATGCCGATTTTTCTGATTATCTTTTTTGTTTTTTGGTTGGATATGCTTTTCATTTGTGCATGAGCTGTAGATAGTTTAGTGTCTGAGTAAGGGATCTGAATGGCAGATAACCATGGATGCGCGGGGTGTTGCCTCCCAGCTTAATAGTTCTGGGCTGTTGCGGACTCAGGGTCTAATTGGAGGGAAATGGAGCGATGCTTATGATGGGGGAACCATAAAGGTATGGCAGATCTGCTGTTATAGATTTCCTTGATTGTATTGAGCTGAAGCTGAGTATTGATTTATGCTTCTTCTTGCCTTTGAGATGGTACGAATAAAGTTTCAGTTTGACTACTTTGTTTCTTTCGATCTTTATATCCTTCTGTTTTGTTTTGGTCAATAATTCTTTCTCATCTAATATCCAATTCTCAGGCTTCTCACCCCCACGACAGGCTCTCTTTCTTTTTCACTTTTACCTTTTTTTCCCAACGCATTTGGGTAAAGTTAAAAGGAAGAGAGCAGAATATACTTGCTGCTCCTTTATCAAATGATACTGCTGATGGTCTCAGTCTATAGCTGCAGTTATATACATTTTACTCCTGTTTTATCACTATATGTTCCATTGTTTTTTCTTATAGTGCTATCGTGTAAGAATCTTATATATTCAATGTTGTGGCAGGTTTATAATCCAGCAACTGGTGAATCTATCGCAGATATAGCATGCATGGGTGGAAGAGAGACAAAGGATGCGATTTCTTCAGCTTATGATGCATTTAGATGTATGGGATTTCATTTTTGATGCTATATATCCTTTATTTCGGATTCAGACTAAAAGCAGGAATATTGGAGAGGATGAAGATAATATTTTCGTAAATGACTGAATATATTTATTGGACAATCTCAAAACAATGGTCATTCTTTTATTTTCTTCAGTCTTATGGGCCTCAGACCTATAAAAAGTAACATCTCTTGCTGCTAGTCAAAATATTATCTTTTGTAAAACCAAATTGGGGTAGCTTCCAATTGGAACTAAGAGTACATATTTGGTGCACTATGCTTTAAAAGAAATGCAAGTTTGCAAGGGAATATAGACAGATTTTTAGTTGATATTTGCAGCTACGAAACATTCACCTTTCTATGAATGTATTATTATTTTTGAGAGTCACTAGTGGAAAGTGAGTCATTAACATATTTCAATGTTTCAGTCAATGGTGACATTACCCTAGTTTGATTTGGTTCTATCATATTAATCATATTCTTTCACTTCCAATTTCCCTTTGGTGATGTACTGATGTTGTATTGGTTCTTGATTTTATGTTCATATGAATCCTTATAGGTCCAAATGCTGAATTAACTAAATTCTGTTGTTGTTATCATGTATTATGCACAATAAATAATGACTAAAATGTCCTCTCTGTGTAGCCTGGAGCAAAGTCACTGCTGCTGAGAGGAGCAAATTACTAAGGAAATGGTATAGTTCCTCTCTGTTGAATCTGTGAACATCCTGCTTTTATGGAAATATTCGACTTACCTTACATGTGTTTGTTTTAATATTTGAGACCATTTAGGTGCTGTTACTGTAATTGACTTATTCATTTTAGCAACAAATACTGCTTTTGCTAGCATTACTAGTACCACATGTGTTAACGCAATTCATAGAGTGGTTGTACTAAACAGTTTCTGTGTATCCTATACTTTTTTTCATTTTTTATTTTTGAATTTTTGTGCCAATACAGATGTGATATCATAAAGAATGATAAATGCTAGTCTTCTATTGTGTCTGCAATGACCAATGCTGAAAAAGAGGGGCTAACGGCATCCAATTGATGCTCTTATATCCATTTTCCCCCATCAATCATGGAATGGCCCAACTATTATTTTTTATTTACTATGTCTTATGATGGTTTTATAATACATATATATATGTATAGAGAGAGAGAGACAGAGAGAGAGAGAGAGAGAGAGAGAGAGATGTTGCATCCTGCCATATCCATATCCTAATTTTTTAAAAATGTTGTATGCCTGTATCCCTGTATTGTACCAGTGTTGTATCCAATAAAAGTCCCGTATCCGTGCATCATATAATGCTTTGCAATGTATAGCTCTTTGCTTGTCTCAGATTCTTAGCATCATTGTTAATAAATGAGTTTATATATCACATAACTCTTTCTTGCTCTTAATGTTGTTTTAAAGCATTAGCAGTATAGTTATGCAAAAATTAGTATCTATTTATTATTTAATTGTCTTTGCCCTGCTTAATTTTCTTACCTTCAAGAATTGCTCTATTAGTGTATCATTAGGCAATCATACTTGTATTTTGTATTGGTAGCGGTTCCTCTTTGACTGTCTGATGAAATTTTTATTTTTAATTTGCATTTTAGAAGTACTGTATTAAATGTCTATTGCTAACATTACTGGCAAACAGTGAACTAATGATATTTGTTGTTTTATGTTCTTCCTGGAGAACTGGTTGTTGCAGTGCACTATATTGGTGCAAATTGGAGTACTTTTACTTCAATGAAGTCTGCATTTGTACCCATCAATGACATATTTACTTAATTGTGGATTTTTCATGACGAAAGTTCTCCGAGTAGTAATTTTATCCTGCTAATATAATAGAACTGGGCTAGTAGCAAAAGAAAAGAAGTGGCAAGATTACAATATTATTCTCCTTACCCACTCTGCAGTGCACAGGGCAGAGTGGCCCAAAATTCAATTACAATGGCTCTAAACAATTCAAGAGGTTCAGAATTCTCTCCTCACTCTATTTCCTGTCCAAACTCTTTCTCTCCCTTCTCTCTGACTCCCTCTCTTCTATTTATACAAGCTGAAATCAACTACTAATGACTGACATTCCATTACCTGTCCACTTCTATTCTAATATTCTATTCTTCCTATTCTTATTTCTCCTAACATACACCCTTTTTACTAACGGGTGGCTATCAATACTCCCCCCAAAGCTTTTCACCTTGTCTCAAGGTGAAAATGAGGAAATAACTCTGAAGGAGGTCAGCAGCTCCCAAGAATTCTCACAATCGGGTAGATCCACCCATTTGACCAGCACCTCAGCATCTCCTGCAGAATTATATCTCAGCTTGATGAGATCAGCTGGCTGCACCTGCAAGTCAAGTTCCTCGGACAGCATGGAGGCAGGGTTGCGGTTCCTGGGCAGCCTCAACTGCTCTCTTCAGTAATGACACATGGAAAAACCGGATGAATTTTACAATATTCGGAAGCTGCAGTTGTAAGCCACCTCACCAATTTTCTGCAGTATTTGATAAGGCCCATAAAACCTTGGACTTAACTTCTCATTAACTTTCTTAGCTAGAGATTTAAGACGATAGGGTTGCATTTTCAAATAGACCCAATCTCCTACCTGAAAAACAACCTCCCTTCTGTGCTTATTAGCTTGTATTCGCATTCTGTTTTGTGCTTTGGCTAAGTTGTCTTTCAATTCTTCCAGCATACTGTCCCTTTCTTTGGTTATATTGATTAACCTCCTCCACTGCTGAAGGAAAAGTTGTTCCTTTAAACAAAAGCGGGGGATCTCTGCCATATAAGGATCTGAAAGGGGGTGGAGTTAGTGGAGCTGTGATAGTTGGTGTTGTACCAAAATTCAGCCCAACTCAACCACCTAGGCCATTGTTTTGGGTTTAGTGCCCGTAAGACATCTAAGATAAGTCTCTAAACATCGATTGACCACTTCGGTTTGGCCATCGGATTGTGGGTGATATGCTGAGCTGTACCTTCAGTTTGATGCCTGCTTGTTTGAACAATTCTGTCCAAAAATGACTGAGGAAGACTTTATCTCTATCGGATACAATAGAAGTAGGAAAACCATGCAACCGAACCACCTCATTAATGAATACAGCAGCCACATCCTTGGCTGTAAAAGGATGAGAAAGAGCCATGAAATGGGCATATTTAGTGAGCCGATCAACAACCACCACAATGGTATCTTTCCCAAGAGCCTTAGGTAAGCCTCCAATAAAATCCATAGAGATGTTAGACCATATTTGGGTAGGAATAGGTAAGGGCTGTAAGAGCCCTGCGGGTGAAAGAGTTTGATACTTGTTCCGCTGACACACTTCACAAGCTGCAACATTACTGCTGTATAGCAGCCTTCATACCCTCCCAATACACCAAACTAGCAACTCTCTTGTAGGTGCGAAAGAAACCCAAATGGCCACCCAAAGGAGAATTATGGAACTCAGCTAAAAGAAGAGGTATTCGGGATGAATTGCTAGGTAGAACCAATCTGCCCTTGAAAGAAACCCGAATGGCCACCCAAAGGAGAATTATGAACTCAGCTTAAAAGAAGAGGTATTCGGGATGAATTGCTAGGTAGAACCAATCTGCCCTTGAAGAACAAGGTTCCTCCTCTCAGTTGATAACCTGGATGAGAATCTGAATCTTTAATAAGATCTTGTAAGAGGGATTGGAGTTTGGGATCAGTATGCACTTCCTCAGTCCAAGAATCAACAGCAGAAAGATTGACAGTGGAAATGGCTGAATAAGTCATTTGTCTGGACAAGGCATCAGCTACCTTGTTATCGGCACCCCGGCTTATAACGAATATCAAAGTCAAATCCCATGAGTTTAGATGTCCATTTATATTGGTTTTCTCCCATTAAACGCTGTTCCTAAAGGAATTTAAGGCTCCTTTGGTCAGTATGGATAATAAAGTGCCTCCCCATCAAATAGTATCGCCACTTTTGGACTGCCATGACAATAGCCATCAATTCTCTTTCATAAACTGACTTCAATTGAGCTCTTTCAGACAGCCCTTGGCTTAGATATGCAATTGGTCAGCCCTCTTGTAACAAAACTGCACCTAAGCCTTTGTTTGAGGCATCAGTCTCAAGAATAAAAGTCTTGGAAAAGTCTGGGACTGCTAGCATAGGAAGAGTGGTCATAGCTGTCCTCAAAGTAACAAAATGCTTCTTGAGCCTCTTGCCCCCAATGGAAATTGTCCTTCTTTAACAGCTGTGTAAGAGGTTTGGCTATTTTGCCATACCCTCTAACAAACCTCCTATAATACTCTGTGAGGCCAAGAAACCCCCGTAACCCCTTAACATCCTTAGGGACAGGCCACTGCAACATGGCTGCAATTTTCTTTGGGTCGGCTGCCACACCTTCTGCTGAAATCACATGACCCAAGTACTCTATTTGAGGCTGTCCAAAGCTACATTTTTTTTTGTTGACAAACAAGTGATGCTCTCTCAACAGCTGCAGAACTACTCTTAGATGACCAAGATGTGACTCTAAATTTTGACGATACACCAAAATATCATCAAAGAAGACCAAAGCAAACCTCCTCAAAAACGGTTTAAGCATTTCATTCATCAAGGACTGAAATGTAGACGGAGCATTTGTCAAACCGAAAAGGCATAACCAAAAATTCATAGTGACCCTCATGGGTACGGAAAGCTTGTCTTGGGTATATCCTCCTCTTTCATCCTAATCTTATGGTACCCCGATTTTAAATCCAGTTTAGAGAAAGATAGCAGCCCCTCCTAACTCATTAAGCAATTCATCTATCACTGGTATTGGAAACTTGTCCGGAATTGTAATCTTGTTAAAAGCCCTATAGTCTACACAAAACCTCCATGCACCATCTTTTTTCTTGACTAAAATGATGGGACTAGAGTAAGGACTCACACTAGGCCTTATAATACCCGCAACTAGCATTTCATCAACTAGTCGTTCAATTTCAACCTTTTGATAATGGGGGTACCTATACGGCCTAATATTAGGAATTGTAGAACCCTCGTTCAATGGAATGACGTGGTCATGCCTTCTAGATGGGGGTAGGCCCTTGGGTTCCCGAAAAACATCCTCAAAATCTTGCAATACAGCATCAACATCTGCAGGTATAACAACTTCTGCTGCTGTCATGCTTGTTAAAGCCTTATACTCGATATAGAACCCTTGGCCCTCATCATGCAGAGCTTTGAGCATTGACTTTAAGGAAGCCGCAGACTTTGACAAGGATGGCTCCCCTCGAATGGTCATCCATTTCCCTCCAACTCTCATTTTCATAGTAAGGTCCTTAAAAGTTAGCCCTTATCTCTCCTAACCCCTCCAACCAATCCATCCCTAAAACCACATCAGCACCACCAAACCCAAACAGAAAAAAATCTTGCTGGATATTCATGTCTTTGGAGTTGCAATATCACTCCTTGGCAAGCTCCTTTGCACTTAACCTTGTGGCCATCCCCCACTTCCACAAAATAAAAGGGTGTGTCCACCACTGGTAGTCTTATGTTCTCTACTAATTCTGTAGAAATAAAGTTGTGAGATGCTCCACAGTCTATTAGCACAATGACCCTCCTTCCTTCAACTTCTCCCCACAGTTTTAAAGATCTTTTTGAAGTAAGACCCAAAATACTGTGAATAGATAGCTGTAAGGCCTCGTCTTCCATCTCTATTTCCTTTGAAGTTTCCATCTCTTCACTCTCCCCCATGTTTACAGCCTCTTCACCTAGCAATATAATTTGATAAATTTTGAATTTACACATATGTTCAGGGCTGTATTTTTCGTCACAACAAAAACACAATCCTTTCTTAATTTTCTCTTGCAATTCAGCCTCTGATAACTTCTTGAATCCCCCTCCCCTTCTACTGTTACCACTAACTTGCAGAGCTCCTCCCTTTGTTACTAACTGTAGAATTCAAATTAGGCCTATTATTAGTCGAACTCACCACTGAGTCTCCTCCCATAGTACTAAACCGAGTGTTAGGCTTGGGCCCAAGGTCCACCAAAACTGACTTGGTGGAAGGGAACACCTGTGAATGTGTCCCTGTTCTCGTACTACCCACCTATTCTGCTTTTACTCCAGATTCGGTTCCTTTCATCTATCAGTTGTGCAACGTCCATCAATTCCGAATAGAGTACCTGTCGAATGAAGCTTCAGTTCCGCCCTCACTTCTTCCTTCAACCCAGTTAAAAAAAATTCCTTTGAGATATTTCGGATCGGTGATGCGCAGAGGTCCTGCATACAACTCAAAACTTTCTCGATACTCCTCCACTGACCCATCCTGTTTCAGACCCAGAAGAATCTCGTATGGGTTTTATGTCATAGACGGTTGAAACAGTAGAATCACGGCAGTGCGAAAAGCCGCCCAGGTTGCATGCGGAGTGCAAGATTCCCACCATTGATACTAGCTAAGTCCTCGGCCTTCCATGGCTACCATCGCCGCTTGTAATCTTTCCTCCTCCGCTACCCCTTTTCACCTGAAAATATCTTTCCACCCTATTCACCCACCCATAGGCGTCTTCCCCGGAAAACAGGGGAATCTTGAGCTTCTCCATCGATCTTCCATTCCCTCGACCCTCCTTGAGCCTTCTATGGATCTTTCCTCCATTCCTTCATTTTCTTGGTTGATTTCGGGTGCTCTCTGTGATGGTCCCCCACGAAGCCCCACGAGTCAGATGCACACAATTCTTCAAGAATGTCCTCTGTCTTCTTCATTCACGCTTCTTGCAAATCTCTCCTGTTCTCCTGAAGTTCTCTTCCCTCCTCCAATTGACGCCTCAGAGTTTCAAACCCCCTCTCCAAAGATTCCAGCCTAGCCTCCATCCTTGTGTGTACCATGAAATGCTCCCTGGATGGGAGCTCTGATACCAGTTAATAGAACTGGACCAGTAGCAAAAGAAAAGAAATGGCAAGATTGCAATATTATTCTCCTTACCCACTCTGCAGTACACAGAGCAGAGGACCCAAAATTCAATTACAATGGCTCTGAACAATTCGAGAGGTTCAGAATTCTCTCCTCACTCTATTCCTGTCCAAACTCTTTCTCTCCTTCTCTCTGACTCCCTCTCTTCTATTTATACAAGCTGAAAGTCAAA
>NSJW01000223.1:0-67181 GCA_019955255.1 Castanospermum australe | reverse complement strand
CTTATCAATGATGGACGTTGGTAGTTATTGGTTTGTGAATTGGAATAACCAAGATTAATTAAATATTATTTATTTAGTGGACCTCAAATATTTCCACAAGCTCTGTTCACTTGTTTATGTTCGGTACCAATTCTCTTCTGAAGAAAGAGTGTACAAATATTGATGTAAGAGTTTTTTTTGTAGGGAAAGCTGTAAAAAATAAAAACCTTCTGTATTCATATGAAAGGAATGCTGTATATATTTTGGTAATATTTAATGTTACCTCGCCATTTCAAATGGAATTACACTACAAAATATAATGTTATTTGCACAGTTAGTTTTCCATCCATTCTTAACTTAAATGCATTGGTCAAATCAACTTTAACATTATCTAGCAACAATTACAATAGAGCATGAACTACTTTAGTGTTTTTTAGTTAGAGAAGGAGATCAGAATATATATATATATAGTTAGCCACTTCTTACCCTCTTGTTTGCCTCCCCAATTCATAGCTTAGGTTCTTCCTCCGATAATTTGCATCACCCTTATTCAAATGCAAGGTTTTCTATCAATTCAGGTCTTGGATTGATGGTAAAGGCTGCGTTTGACTTGGCCCGATCCCAACCTGATATTTTGATTGGGTTAAATTTTTTTAACTCGTACCCAACTCTAGACGCATGCAAGCCCGAGCAAACTTGATCATACTTGGGTTTTTGCATGGCTCGACTAAGATCGGACCATGATTAGGTTAGCCCAGAATTTAAACTTGATTTAAATTTTTACATGTATAACTAGTAAATTAAATCATAAAATTTTAGTATTTAGAAATAAGAAATTTATAAAGTAATTTTTATAATATTTAAGTATTAATAAAATAATATTTGTATTAATCTCAAAAATAAATAAAAAATAATATTTAAAAAAATATATGTACTTAGGTCGGATTGGACTAAATCCCAAAGGTAATCTAGTCCTGACCCAAAAAAAGTGTACCGGGTCCAATTTTTGAACCTAAGTCTAATCCAACTTTTCACTAAAACTTAATCTTACCTTACTTGAATAACTCAAGCTCAAACTAGATTATCAGGCGGGTGAACAACCCTCCAAGTTCCCTTTCTTGTCTTGTTTCAGACTTGCGCAAGCCTTGTCAATCATACATGCCTTGTATCTCAAGTTGCCAGTTGCCACACTTGTTTTGTTTTGCGGCCAAAGATTCTGTTGCCCTGTTTTGGTTCTTATTTGTGCCCCCTTGACCGTTTTACTTGGTGCCCAACCAGCTTCCCTTCTGTTCCAGTCCTCATGGAAAGTTTCAGCCGAATTGCTACCTTCCTCTTTTTTATGAACATAAATGATAATACATATTTTGTTAATTGCAATCGTCATAAATTTTATTTTATAAAAAAATAATAATTTCAAGTAATAATTGTTCTCTTTTTCATTATCATTATATCCACAATAAGTTTTGAAAAGAGAGATTAGTAGTGTTAATAGATAATAAAAGAAAAAATTATTTATTAAATAAATGTAATATTTTAAAAAAAATAAAATTTGTGAGGTTTGTGATTATTAATGCTCAATAATTTAAATTGATCAGCTAAAGATAAAAGAATTATTGTTTTCATATAAAAAAGATTACAATGTTAACTTACACAAAGCATTTTCATATATATATATATATATATATATATATATAATTTTGTAAAATGTAATTATTAAACAAATATTTATGTTTAAATTTTTCAATTTTTTTATTTGCATTCAATTAATAGAGAAAAATCCCTTTTATAATAATATACATAGATAACATGAATTATAAAAGATACCATCTATTTCAATTTCATATACTAAATTAACTAATACATACATTAGTGTTTTGGTTAAAAAAACAACATTTTTAATCTTTTTAATTCTCAATGTTATTTTACTGTTCTTTTTCCACTTTTTTCCTAACATAATTCTCTCTCTTCTTTTATCAATAAAATAAAATAAAATAGTTTTCGCCCTTCACCCGTATACGTTTTATACTTCCCGCCAAGACTTCACCCCCTTCTCAAGACTCAACCCTCACCTTCAAGGCTTCTAACAGAAGTTGTCAACTCCCAAAGTTCCCACTGTAGTTTTTTTTCTTTTTTTTAACTCCTTCCCTTTGTTTTAACTTTTATCATAACATCATTTTTTCTGGAGCATTTTTATTAATGCTTTTTTTTATGAGAAAAAAGAAAATAAAAGATGAAAGAAAATTTTAAAATGTAGAATAGAGGAAAAAATTTAAAGTGAAAATTTAAATTTTTTGTTTCTATCATTTTCTTTTTTTTTTCTTGATCTAAATAAAAGAAAATTTTAAGTTAAAAAAAAATTCTTCTCTATTTTCTTTCTCCAATCCAAACATAAGATAAAAGTCTGAGTGCTTGTGTGGCCAACTTTTCATTGGTTATCGTCAAGTTTAAAGTAGGACCTTTTTCTTTTCTCATCTAAATCAGTGAGAGAGATGAAGACATTGTTTTTCATTCAAGACTCGAGCCACAAGCGCTCGAGCTTCCAATAGAACTACCCTTTTTTCTTCCACTCTCAAGTTTGCCTCTTCCATTCCACTTCCACGATTTCACCTTTTCATGTCTCTCAAACACAGCCTTTCTCTTCTACACCTCCCTTTCCCCCTCTCTCTCTCTCGAGAAATTTTTATATCCTTGACTAAGTATATTTTCTTACTTTATACAAGTGAATGCAAGATAAATAAACACATGACGTTAAGTTTGATATCATTTTATACACTTGTCTTGCATCTACTTACATAAAATGTGAAAAAGCATTGCTTCAGGAGCATATAAGAATCTCTCCTCTCTCTCTAACATGTGTGATCTCCCTCTTGATCAATCAAAGCTGTTGATGATTGCTTCTAGATAAACCCAGTGAAGGAATGGATGACTGGGTCGCCCAAGATGGGCCAAGCCCAGCCCCATGCATGCATCTAATATATATATAACATGCAAAACGCAAAGAGAGATAACAATAATAATGTTGGTTGAGAAAACATCCGAAATCAGTTTCTCTCTTGCTTTCTGATTCTCTCCACGAACTTGGGACTCAAACTCTGTTTCTAGGCATTCAATCTGTGGATTCACGGGTATGTTCTCTTGTAATATACTTCACATGATCAGCATATCTATTTTGATCCATATATGGGACCATTTGCATGAAATGATGATTATATGAGTTATAATCCACATTGGTATGAGAGCATAGGGTTATAGATATCTGAACATTATTTTCGTGGTTGAAATATGATGAAAATGCATGTCTTTTGGTGAATTCTGTGAATTTTTTGGATTTTTGGAAACTGTTCATTAACGTGTTTATGATGTCCTATTCGTCCAAATTTTCTGTCCAATACGTTGCGAATTATTATGAAATAATTATATGAATAAAAACTAGACATTTAAAGCTTTCCATTGATATATAATTTGCATTATTTGGATGAGAAACGAGGGAGATATAAGCCTTCAAACATGTCGGTTTCACCATTTTTTCTAGAAATGAAACAGATTTTGATTTTCCCAGAAAATGGTGTTTTAAGCATTTTTAATTATGTTTTATGCAACAAAACAATTTGGAATTTAGTAAACAAGAGATCTGGGCGCAAAAATCATCATTTTTTGGCTCAGGAAGGGCCCCAAAAACGTGAAAAATAGCGTCAGTTTAGTAACGGGTCAAACCAGGTCAAAAACGAGTCGACGCGACCCGTCTGAAGGAAGAAGACGACCCAAACGACAGGTCGTTTTGGTTCCACATTAAACGTCACGTCGTTTCACTTATAAACGATGCGTCGTTTTGACAACAGTAATAACCGTTGTCAACTGTCACGCCACGTGTCAACATCACACGGAGACACGTGTTGAGCATCGCGTTGACATGTCAGCGTTGACGTGGTGTGTATCATTCATGCGCTGCATTTTAGCTGCGCGTGAGGCTCGTCTGGTGGCGCGTGATACACACACTCCCTGCGGTTACCTCAATTAGACGATGCGTGGAGGAGCATGGCGGCGCGTGGGATGTGTTTGGTGGCGCGTGAAGGCGCGTGAAACCTCAGTTGGAGACGCGGTTTTCACTGTTGGAATTAGAAATAAATTTTTGATATTTTGGTGATTTTTATATAATTTTTTGAGGATCAGAAATATTTATTTTGAATTTATTTTAGTTAAAATTCTTTAGAAAAGGGAAAAAAAAATTTTTTCTCTCTCACACGATTTTTGTGTAATAAATTATGAATTAATTAGGCCTTTCTAATGAGATAATTGCATCTTAAATTCGAAGAAATTCTTATTTCTGTATTTATTACAGAAAAACTTGTTAATTGTTTGCTTAAATCCATCGATAACTCCTTGTTCTTTCATTGTATCGGTTACAATGGTCGGGTTCAGAAGAACTCCCATAAGGAGGGAAGTAAGGTAGGAAACTTGTGAAAAGGAAAAGAAAATTGAATGAGTATCGATGGAAAGATGACATTAACATGATGGATCATGTTAAAACTGTTAACAAAATGATGCAAAAGGTTATAAACAGCGGTTATACCTTATCTCAATATGAAAGGATGATGGCATTAAGGAACACTCTTACTGAACAATGACAAAAGGAGAATGATAACCTTTGGGAACCAGAAGAAAAAATTAGACCTTTCGTATATTATAAGGAGCTACTTGTAACTTTTATGAAAACTTATATTAAGAAGGGATCTAAGATAAGTTTAGTATTATCCATGAATCCCACGTTGCGTAGATCTTCAAAATCCGTTAAGTTTTTCCCTTGGTTAGAAACAATGATTGTCAAGCTACCTAAAGACTTTTATCAGTCTATTCATAAGAAAAGAACATGGATTAGGCGATAAAGATAAATATGTTCTACCTACACGTTATCTTTGGATTACTTCAGGTATCTATCTTAAGTAGATTAGTATTATGGAACATGCTCTATTTGTTCTCTGTTTCTATATTATGGATACATTAATATATATGTTTTTGATTTATGCTAAATACATATGTGTTATCCATATTTATTTGAGTGGGAAATCTTAAAGTTTTAGTGACTTTATAAGATTATCATTTTAAATCAATTGTATTAATATTAATTTCAAATTAAATCTTCGAAGTTTGATTGGGAACAAAGTGAACTTTTGGCTTCAAAATCTGATGAGGAATTTTAGTAATGCAATTGATAATTGGATATGATATTGCATAAATGTTGGGCATTAATTATGTACATGTATATGTAGAATTAATTTGTCAAATACAATGGCTTCCGCATCAAATAACATTGTTGCTGAGTTGGATAAGGGTGAGAAACTCAATGGCGACAATTATGAAATCTGGAAATTAAAAATCCAGTATGTGCTTGAAGAACAAGAGGTTCTTGAGACACTGAATCAGGTTATGCCAGAACCTGAAGATGGAACCACTGCACAGCACAGACGTGACAAAGATGCATATGTTGCATGGAAGAAGAAAAACTCTCTGGCTCGCATTACGTTGCTGAGCAGCATGGAGAATGATATCATGCAAGAGTTTGTACGTTTTGACAACGCCGGGGATATGTGGACGGCATTGGCTGCTAGGTTTTATAGCACTTCAGTTACGAGACTAAGACAGCTCACTGTGAAATTTGATTCATATAAGAAGCCACATGCTCAGACAATGAAACAACATCTGAGGCATATGGCAAATATGAAAAGTGAGTTGCGAGATGCTGGCCACGTCCTCACTGATGAGCAACAAGTGCAAGCGGTGATTCGTTCTTTGCCAAACAGCTGGGAACACATGAAAATCCACCTCACCCACAATGACAACATCAAGACATTTGAGGATGCTATGAGTCATATTGAGTTGGAAGAGGACTGCCTATAGGCGGCTAAACCTGAAAGTGATATCTACTTTGCAGGTTCTAACTCACAAGGAGCTTCGGGCTCCAAGCGCAAGCATCATGGTGGTGGTTCTCATAAGAGGAAAGGCAAGGGTCCATCTTCGTCTGGCAAAAGGCCAAGGAATAACCAACCTGGGAAAGGAAGGCGTCCTTTCAAGAAAAATATGTCAAAGGTGAAATGCTACAATTGTGGCAAGAAGGGTCACTTCGCTTGTGATTGTCGCGAGCCAAAGAAGGTAAACACCCTTAATCCACTTGAGAATAATGTGTTTGTCTCAAGTTTTGTTTTCTTATCTGAATCACATCCTTTGTGGACTGTAGACTCAGGAGCCACCGACCATGTAGCAAAGGACAGGAATGGCTTCGTGGAATTCCGGCGTATTCCACATGGAGCAAAGTGGATCTATGTAGGAAACAACACGCGAGTAGCTGTCAAAGGGATTGGCACATGTCAATTGAATATGTGCAACAGGCGCACCCTATTCCTACATAATGTCCTCTATGCACCTGACATACGACGGAATTTAGTTTCTATAATAGTGTTGGTTAGACTTGGTTTTTCAATAAACTTCCATTCAAATAGTGTAAATGTGTTCTTAGGAACAACATTTTACGGCTCAGAATATTTTTTAAATGGTTTCATTGTATTAGATTATGACTTACATTCTGCAAATATTTGTTATTCCCTAGTTACATCTTCTAATACTTACAATGTTGATGTTAATTTATGGCATGCTAGACTTGGTCATATTGGCCAACATAGAATGAGCAGACTGGCCAAGGAAGGCTTATTGGGTAATATCAAAAGAGTCGATTTACCTACCTGTGAGCATTGCCTAATAGGGAAAACATCTAGAAAACCATTTGGAAAAGGAATTAGAGCTGAAATTCCTTTGCAATTAGTCCATTCAGATATCTATGGTCCAATGAATGTGAGAGCAAGGCATGGGGCTGTATATTTCATCACATTTATAGATGATTATACTCGATTCAGCCATGTCTATTTGATAACTCATAAATCAGAGGCATTAAGTTGTTTCAAAAGATATATGAGTTTGGCTGAAAATCAATTAGATAAGAAAATTAAGGCATTAAGGTCTGATCGAGGTCGTGAATATTTATCTGCTCAATTCAGAGAACTATGTGATGAAAAAGGGATAGATAGACAATTAATTATTCCTTATACTCCTCAACAAAATGGTGTTGCGGAGAGACAGAACAGAATCCTGCTTGAGATGGTTAGGTCAATGAAGGCACATGCAAATTTGTCAATCTCTTTTTTGGGGAGATGCATTGTTAACTGCTGCCTATGTACTTAACCGAGTCCCTTCAAAATCAGTAACTACCACACCATATGAGTTATGGACAGGCAAAATCAAAATGTCGTCATAACAAGGCCTTCCTAATCAATGAAATGACCTTACTCAGATGACTCAGATTAAATATTTTAATGTTTAATATTGATTTAGATAAAAATAAAATAAAATGTAATGAAATACTAAATAATTAATCAGATAAAAAAATATGTTTATAATGAGATAAAATAAAGTTTGAATTAAATAAATAAACTAAAAAAAAACACACAAACTAAATAATTACTATTATTATTATTACTTTTTGTTCATATTTTATTCAAAATTTATCACCCAAATAAGATAACATAATCCAAAGAAATGAACCAAACAAAAATCCAAACCCACAACTAATCAATCAAACTCAACATTAATAATTTATTCTAAAATAGGCCCAACTTATTAGAAGCAAACTGCCCAAATGAGTAAAATCAACCAAATGACACAAAAAAAAAGTAAAAAACAAAAAATAACAGCTGTGCTGCTTGGTGCAGAGGTGGGGCTGTGGTGTGGGTGTGTGTGACGGTGAAGAAGTGCTGTGAAGGTGGCAGCATATGGGCATGAGGGAGTGTGGTTCAGGGGCAGCAGTGATGAACCGTGGGTTTGATGGTGATACGGTGCAAGGGTAATGAGGGGTGCTCTGCTTCCGCCAAAACAAGGTTATGCCGGTGAGTGTACAGAGTGGGTGCACCGTGGGTGCTGTGAGTGCAGGGCGTGAGGAAATGTGTGCCGGTGCTGTACTGTGGTTGGTGATGATGGTGTGGTGAAGGTGGTGTCACCGTGACGGTGTGTGTGCTAGTGGTGTTTGGTGTCAGACCTAATAAGACAGTAGCAACACAATAGGGATATGTCTTCATCTTGTCTTTTACGTTACAATTTGCACCATTTATTTTATTCATTAATTCCTTGATTAGCTTTTTATAATTACTAAATTGTTTGTAACTTCTCCTTTAGTTTCTGTATATATATGTAAACGTGTATCAATAAAATTATCTTATCCATTATCTTCACAAATACTACTCTTCTATATGGTATCAGGAGCACAAAAGCTTTAACCAGCACTATTCGAACCTTGTTTTTTTTTTTTGGTATAGCCAATTCCAACACATCTTCTACTTCCAATGAAACCAAAGACCTTGTCCAAATTAACACAGCTCTTCATCTTCCTATCAAACTTACCACCACCACATATCCTGCCTAGTACAAACAAATTCGATCCTTTCTTGTTGGTCATGATCTTCTTGGCTATGTTGATGGCACAAACCCATGTCCCCCTTCCAAAATCAAAGAAAGTGACACTGAAACTCCCAACCCTGCTCACTCATTTTGGGTGCATCAAGATCAACTCCTATACCTTGCTCTCTTAAGCTCGTGCGACATTGATGCCCGAGCTGTTTGTCATCAATAGAAACATCTGTTGCAGCATGGGCAGGTCTCCAAAAAGCTTATGCTAATAAACCCCATTCAACAATTATGTCTCTCAAAGAACGATTGGCAACTATCACTAAAGGAAATTCCATATTTCCATAATATTTACGCACCATTAAAGGTATCTCTGATGAGCTTGCTCTAATCGGCCAAACGCTAGACAATCTTGATCTTGTACTCTATACTCTTCGTGGCCTAGGGTCCAACTTCCGCGAAATTGCTGCATCTATCCGCACTCGAGAGACTGCTATCTCCTTTGATGAACTTTTTGATCTCCTTGTTGACTACGAACTTTATCTCCAAAGAGAGGACCGTCTCAACCCAATTGAACTAATCACTGCTCACTATGCAAAGAAGAATGGTGCATCTTCCAACAAAGGTCGTGTCCCCTATGCTTCAAGCAATCCTCATCAACAACAATCTGAACAACAATCCAATGCTCCTGTTATCTGTCAATTTTGTGAAAGAAAGGGACATTCCACCAAACAGTGCTATAAAATATCGAGTATCCACCCAAACAAAATACTCTTGCTGCCTTTCATGCCACAAGCAATGCTAATCCCAATTCCTCTTGGTTCTGACTCTGGAGCTTCTCATCCTATAACCAATGATTTCAATAATCTCTCCCTAAAGTCTGACTACAGTGGGCATGATCAGTTAACTATTGCAAATGGCATAGGTTTGCCTATATCATACACAGGTTCTACCCTTCTTCCCACCTCATCGTCCCCTTTAAAATTAACGAATGTTTTCTTTGTGTTCCTTCAGTTAGTCAAAATCTAATCTCTGTTTCTCAGCCATGCAAAACTAACAATGTCTCCATTGAATTTTTCCCTTTACATTTTGAGGTGAAGACTTTGAGCACGGGGCGGTTCTTCTTCGAGGAAAGAATGAGGATAATGTGTACAGGCTGGATCACCCACCTTACTTCACCCCTCATGTCAACAATGCACAGATACACCCTTCCCTTGATAGTTGGCATCATAGACTTTGTTACCCTGGACATCATATTCTCCATCAGGTGGTTCACTCCAATAAGCTACTAGTTTCTTCCTCCAAGACTGTCTCCTACAATTCATGTTTGTCAAATAAAAGTCACAAACTTCCGTTTTCTATTTCTGGTTTTCAAAGTTCATCTCCATTAGACTTTGTATTTGTCGGTGTTTGGGGCCCTGCTCCATTTCAATCAACTGATGGGTTTATATTTTATGTAATCTTCATTGATCACTTCTCCAAATATGTTTGGCTATACTCTCTAAAACATTAATATGATGTTTCCACAATTTTTTCCCAATTTAAATCCTTTGTTGAGAATCAATTTAATTTTAAAATTAAAAATCTGTACACAGACAATGGTGGAGAATTCATAAAATTTCGGTCCTTTCTAGCAAATCATGGCATCTCTCATCTTAGCACACAACCCTATACTCCATAACACAATGGAACTCATAATGCAAACATCGACACTTAACTGAAACTGCATGTTGTCTCATGAACCATGCCAACTTACTATACAAATTTTGGTCCTATGTCCTACAAACAGTTGCTTACCTCATTAATCGCCTTCCTACACCTATTCTCAAAATGAAAAGCACCTTTCAAACTCTCTTCAATTCTAACCCCAATTTTTTCAAATTTCAAAACCTTTGGTTATCTGTATTATTCATGGTTAACACCTTATGTTCATCACAAATTTGAAGCACGCTCTCACCCATGTATCTTTCTTGGTTACTCTCCCTCTTAACATGCCTATCTCTGCTTTAACAAAGAAACAAAAAAAGTTTACATTTCCAGACATGTTATCTTTGTTGAATCAAACTCCATATCCCCCTCAATTGACCATGAACCCAGCCTTGCAATGTTCCTCAATGAACCTTCAAAAAATTCAAATTTCTGCATCCAACAATGCTCCCCACAATCACACAATCATAACTCTCCCCCATTCAAATTCTACAAATCTAAACCGCCCACAAAATATCACCCCATTAATACCACAAATCATTTCTCCATCAAGCTCACCTGCACGTCAACCATGTGCTCCTATTATCACTCCACCATCACCATAAATCACAGCTCCAACTCATGCCTAAACGGCCAGCCATGAATCAGCACCTGCAACATGTGAAAACACGGTTGTCTCACCCAATCTAACGCCATCACCTTTTAACAGCACCATCCCACAAAATCCTCCACCTCAACATTACCAAAACAACATAACCAATCAGCATTTATCACACTTCAATACCCCAGATTCAAGCCATCATCAATTATCAAACATTAACCCAACCTCCTTGTCAACACGTGAACCTATTTCATGGCCAGCAAAAACTTGAAATCAAACCATTCAAATCAACAACCCAATCCCACTAATTCCTCTCCCTCAATCACATCTTCCTATACCAAACAAACACGTCCATCTTCAAATCTATCAACAACAAACCAACCCCCTTACAATCCCAGCCACACATTCCTCATTATGATCAAATAAACCAAGAGGGCAACGTCACTACTGCTCCTTCTTCACAGTCCATATGCTCAGATGTCTTCAACTTAGATACTCATCCTTCTCACCCAATGGTCACTAGAGCCAAGAATGGCATTTTCAAACTCAAACTTGCTCTCACAGCAACCAAGCATCCCCTCCCTCCCCCCATGGAACCTACGTGTGTGGCACAGGCACTCAAATCTCCTGAATGGAAACAAACCATGTTTGAGGAATTCAACGCTCTCATGCACAATGGCATGTGGGATCTTGTTCCAAGGCAACCTCACCATACTATTATTGGGAACAAATGGATTTTTAGAATAAAACATCATCTAGATTGCAGCATTGCTCGTTACAAAGCTCGCTTAGTAGCAAAAGGGTTCCACCAAAGGCCAGGGGTTGAGTTCAATGACACCTTCAATTCGGTGGTCAAACCACAAACCATCAAGCTCATTCTATGTATTGCATTAAATCAAAAATGGCCGTCGAGTCAAATGGACATCAACAATACGTTCCTTCATAGAACCATATCTGAGGAAGTCTACATGGCCCAACCCCTAGGGTTCATTCATCCAACAATAAACCAATCATGTTTGCAAACTCAACAAGGCATTATATGGTCTCAAACAGGCTCCAAGGCCGTGGTACCAGGCATTCAAACAGTTCCTTGTTTCTAATGGGTTCAACAACTCAAAAACTGACACATCATTATTCATATTTATGAAAGGAAATATAATTACACACTTTCTTGCTTATGTTGATGATTTGTTATTAACAAGAAACAACACAGCTTTTCTCTAGGATTTTCAGATTGCTCTAGGCCAAGCATTCTCACTCAAAGATTTGGGATTTCCAAACTACTTTATGGGCATGGAAATCACACCCACGGCCATTGGTCTCCTCCTCACCGCAAAAGTATGTTCATGATTTACTAGCCAAACTGCAATGCAAGATGCTAAACCAATCACCACTCCAATGTCAACATCTTGCACTTTGCAAACCACAGAGGATATGGCCACTTGTGATATCTCTCTCTACCGTCGTCTTGTATGTTCTCTCCAATATCTAAGTCTCATACGACCTGATATTGCATTTTCAGTGAACAAACTAGCTAAACACATGCATGCCCTAATAGCACACCATCTCCAAGCACTCAAGCATGTGCTACAATATCTCAAATCTGCTCGTGCTCATGGAATTCATCTTCACTGTGACAAGAATCTTTCACTCATAGCATTCTATGATGTAGACTGGGCCAGAGACACTCAAGATTGCAAATACACATCTGCATACATAACCTATCTAGGCTCCAATCCTATCTCATGGGCCTCACTTAAGCAAAGGACAGTGACCAAGTCTTCAATAGAAGACGAATACAGAACAATTGCCTCAACTGCTACTGAAATTCTTTGGCTCTGCAATCAGCTTCAGGAGTTAAATCTTACACTTTCTAAGCCACCATCAATTTATTCAGACAATATTTTGCCACATATCTCTATGCCAATCCTGTTTTTCATTCCAGAATGAAGCACATCGCCATTGATTATCACTTTATTCGTGATTTGGTTGCCAACAAAACTATCACTGTTGAACATATTCCTTCAAGTCACCAACTGGCAGATCTTCCCACTAAACCACTCAGTGGACTAAGGCACAAAATTCTCATGTCTAAGATTGGTGTCCTTAACTCTTCCCTCATCTTGTGGGGGCATAATAAGACAATAGCAACACAATAGGGATATGTTTTCATCTTGTCTTTGACGTTACAATTTGCACCATTTATTTTATTCATTAATTCCTTGATTAGCTCTTTGTAATTAGTAAATTGTTTGTAACTTTATATGTAAACGTGTATCAATAAAATTATCTTATCCATTATCTTCACAAATACTATTCTTGTATAAGACCGTGGCTTAGTGTGTACATGAGGTGCAGTGAGGCGTGAGTGCAGGTTGTGCCGTGGAGGTGCAGATGAGTGAGTGGGCTACCTTGCGAGAGAAGTGCAGTGGTGCAGTGGTGCTTGGGTGGTGGTGTCTTGTGCAAGTGGGATAAAGGTGAAGTGGAAGGCTGTGTAACCGTGGGTGAGTGAGGGGCATGTGGTAGTGTTTTAGAGGAGTGAGTGTGTGTGTCGTAGTGTAGGTGAGATGTTTGGTAGATATTGGCTTTGCTTTGGTGGTTTGTGTGGGTGAGGGTGAAGGACCGTGAGTGTGTGAGGTCGCAGTGTTATTGTGCAGAGAGAAAGAAGGAAAAAAAACTAAGAGAAGAAAACCAAACCAATGACCAAGCTCCAAGAAATTCATGGACGATGGGAATGAGGGACCTTTACCGGTGATGAATCAGATGTTAGGACTTTCCTTTGTTTTCTTCTTCCTCAGTATGCTCCCTGTGCTCTTCCTCTTCTCCCAGCCCTCTTCCTTTCTTTCATCTCCCAATGTGTGAGTGTGTTACTGTGTGTATCCAAGAGTGTGTGAAGGTGAGATCCCCTAAAAAATCTTCTCCTCTCTCCTCTTGTAACTGAAAATCCACCAACTGCCCCTCTCTCCCATAACGTGCTTTCTTAGTGTATGCATGACAGAATCCAAGGTGCTGTGCTGGCATTAGTGAGGACCATTCTAGAGAATGAGCAAAAATAAAAATGAAAAAAATAGAAAAAGAAGATTAATGGATTTGGGTTAGAATTATGGGCTTGATTTGTAAATGAGTTTGTGAATTGTGGACTTGATTGGTTTGAGGAACTTGATCTTTTAGGATTTTATTATTATTATTATTTTTTAATTAAATTTTGAAATTTTCATTTTGAATTTTTTTATTTTTGCATTCTTATTATTTTTTATTTATTATAAAAAAACCAAATTATTAAGTAAATGAGACTTAAATAGCTTCAAATCTTATTTTATAAGTTTATGATTGTTTTAGAGAAAATTTTATTTGTGGGGGCAAAATATAATGTTTACAACTTCTATCATACTGAAGCTTTCTTTCTTGACTTACATTGAGCAAAACCTTTTCTCGAGTGACTGTAGCACCTGATAGTTGTCTTTCTTGTTGCACCACTAATGAAAATACCTTGTTAATTGAAGGTAATGGCTCCATTAACCAGATTTGAGATCTAACTTCAGAAATTGGTCATTTAGACCTTTTAAAATTTTAATCACATTGTTGTTCTGCCTATACTTTCTCACAATAGCCAAAGCATTGCAAGTTGCCTAGGCGCCCAAAGTTCATCGCCTAGGCACATACAATTTTGAGTTTCACTGCTCAGGCCTCAAGAGTCTGGCACCTAAGTGCCTAAGGTTCTGGTGAGTCATTGCATAGGTGCTCAAGAACTAGCGCCTAGGTGCCCATATGGCCAAAACTTGCTTCTTTTCCTGTCTTCTAATTGGTTGGATGCTTAAGTCACTTTCTTTAAACCTTAGGAAACAAACATACATCTTTAGCTAGGTTTCACTATGGTTAATCATTTCTTTGTTCTTAATCTTTCCATGATTATCCAAAGAAATGTTCAACAAAAACCCATATAAAAAACATGCCAAACTTACTATTATACATTATGAGCTAGGTTTTTCACATCAAATATCACCTATATGCTATTATACAATAAAAAAGGAGACTTTGCTAGTGATATTATAAATAACCCCTCTATGGTGATACTTCCAAAAGTTACATTATGATTACATGTTCATAACCTAACTCTATCCCTGTTTGTCCAAGTGGAGAATGCAAATATCTTGGAGAAGCCAAACAGGACTAAGTCCAGTTATATCAATCCATAGTATCTCCAACTCTATAATTATATTGATGATTGACATCTTGCTTAATATGAAGGCATCACAAGAAAGGGTGATATATTATCTCAGTAAGTAATAACAATAATTATAATTTAAAACATATGACGTTCTCAACTGTATTATGTACAGAAAATAGTTTCTCCTTATAAATTTCACTCTTATTCAGTAGATTCTTTCCCTTTATGTTCAATTACCAATCTTTCTCTTTTCATTTTCAACACCTTACACCATGATTATAACTAAGTATAAGAGCTTTTTTAACTTGTAAGAGCGTCCCCTTGCCTCTACCATAAAAGCGGCTAATCAAGCAAGATCACCTCCTTAACTCTAAGGATCATTTTCAAACTTGTGAGATTACCTCCTTAGCTTTAAGGATTATTTTTCAAAGTATCTCTAGATCACCTCTCTAGGAGGGTCATTTCTAACTTATTGGTAATAGAACATAAATTTTATTAAATAACTTGTTTCATCCATGGTCTTAACTTATAATCATGAGTTCAAAATATCCTTTAAGCATGAGAAAACATAACAAGAAGTTGGAACCTCACTTCACAATCCATGGAGAAAAGTAAGAACATAGTACATAAAATGGTAAAAATACATCAAAATCATAAAGAACATATTCAATAAGAAGTGATAGGGAGAAGGTTGTTATCCCATATTCTTGGTTAACTCTAGCTTAGGTCTTCTTCTTCTTCTCTCTCTTAGGTTCACGTGCTCACTCTCCAAACCACTAGAGTTTCCCTTCTTCTAAGCGTGGGTGCATGTAAGTGAAACTATGCATGGGGTATTTATAGGCTTGGTGGGGTTCACTTGGTCGTGCACTTGGCTTGTCTTGTGGAATAAGTTTCTTTCTTAGCCAATGATGGCATTACTTTCAATAAGATTCATCCAAGTGTTTTGTGAAATGATTAAGCTAGCTTTTCAAGTCTTCATATGTGATCTAGCTTCCAAGGAGCCTTATCTTTTGCTTTTATTCTCCAATAAGAATTTAACCATGTGTTAACATTAATGGAAATTGTCTTTTACTTTGGTCTAATGAGAGCTATCCACTTGGCTCCTTATCCCTTTTATTATCATTGCTTAGTTACTTAAAGAAATTAAGTTAGTCTAGTTCAGTTTTTTTTACTAAATCTATCTCTTGACTTGGGGTTGAATTGGTTACTTCTTAACTATTTTCTTGATTTCTAACTAGATTCCGTTCTTCTTGGTTTGTCTAGTTACTACTCATTAATGCAAGATAAATTCTTGACTTAGTTTAACTTACAAGATTTTCTTCATGGAACCTACACGTGAGGTTCTAACTTATTCATTACATCTTCTTACTTTTTTAAGAGTGTCTCACATGTTCTTTAGTATAGATATGGGCAAATTTTGTCTCTTTCTTCTTCAATTCTTAGAGAATCATTTTAAGAATATTCTATCTCTTCTTGATTAAGAAATTTCACTCCTTCCTAGTAATTCACGTGAGATGTATGAGAGTAATTCACGTGAGATGTATGAGGAAATAGGGTTTTGTCTTTTGTTCATTAAGCCTAGGTAGATTCTAGGAATATACTATTTTTATGTAAGCAGGAAGCCTTAATCTCTTCTCTTGGGTGGTTCATGTGAAGTTCCTTGTAGGGTTGGACCTTTGTCTTTTCATGCTCCATGAGTTGGGCTAGATTCTAGGTTTCTTGGGTTGGGCCATTTTCTTGGGTTGAACCTAGTTATAGCCATATTAGTTTAGGGTCTTGGCCTTGGATTATTCTTGGTGGACTTTGCTTTAAACATTTGGGCTAGTTTTGTTAGAACCTAAGCTTCTTGGTCCTAACCTTAACTATGGTTCACGATTGCTTGGGCTAGTCTTGGATCAAAATCACTTCTAGTTGGATTTGGGTTTGCTAATTTGATTTGAGACTTTATTAGAGTGACTTGAACCCTTTTTAAAATTTTATTAGGCTCTTAACACACACACACACACACGCACACACATATATATATTATTTTTAGGAGATGTTACATGTAACAATATATTTTTGATGTAAAGAAAACCTCTATTATTTGTGCCAAAAACACTAGCAAAACTTTAGATGATCTTTAATAAAATTTACATTTAATTATTAATTTTATTTTAATGATTTTTACCATATACATATTATATTAGTTTCTGCATTTCGTAATTAATATTGTTTTGAGATTGATTTTCAATTAAAATTAAAAATAATAAGTAAGAACAAATTAAATAATCCCAACTATGTGAAATGGTGAATTTAAATTTTTATTATGAAAATAAAATTTTGAAAAATTAATTAATGATAATCTTTTTTGTGAAATAAATTTAAAATAAACTTTTTTGTAATTAATTAAAGATATAAAAATAAATAGAAAATAAATCTTTTGTTTTTTAGAAATAAGTTCCAATATTCTATTTTATTTTGAGTAATTCATTTTGAAAACCTCTTTTTGAAATATTGATTTTTAGAAGTCATTTACTTTAATTAACTTAATATTATTTTTTGAAAAACAAAAGAACTTCTAAATTCACTACTTTCATATTTCATGTTTAGGTTTATTATTTGTTTCTCACAATAATGGCTAATTAGCTATCTGTTTCCCTTGCCTCAGTCCTTTATTATTTTTGATAATACGCATGACAAAAATAAGACATATAAAAATAAAAATATAATATATTTTTTGAATAATAAACGACATTAAATAGGTAATGGTTCTCAAATTGGCACTGTAGCGTGCTAACAATTTCCCTGCTGGCAACCAATCCCGGACTTAAACTTTAGAATGTAAAGTATATTTTTAGTTGTTTAATCGCACCATGTCATTTTTTAATGGAAGAAAACAATTAGTAGTAACTCCATTTTTGCATTTATTTACATTACATTATTAAATCTCATAATTCTCATTTTTCTTTCCAAAAAAAGAGTTTCACCACTACGCATTGTGTTATTTAGAAGAAAGATGCGACAAGCACGATAAGAACATGATTGAAACTAAGGCTTTGTTTGGGAGATTTAAAGGGGAATAGAATGAAGTGAATAATAATGGAATGAAATGGACAAACAAAAGAGTGAAATGGAATGATACAAAGGTCAAGGAGTTCGTTCCAAAGGTCCCTCTGAAAAATTCTCCATAGGGCTTTTGCTTGTTAGCGAATTTAACATTCAGATGAAGAAACTGGAAATCATTCCTGATAGTATCCACCTCCACATTAGGAATCTTGCAAGCAACTATAATTCCTTTAGCAAACCCACAACCAGTCAAGTAATCAAACCCATCAAAATCTAAGATTTGAAAGGTCCTAATGAGCTTTGTAGGATCCACCAGGTCTCCATAACAAACGACAATGACAAAATAGTGATTAGTGAATGATGCCTCAATACTTATCAACGTACCTATCCATCTATACGCTAGACATCTCATATATTAATATAGGCTAGACATATTTTCTTAGACATCTCTTTCTTTTTTCTTTGATTGGGGTATTTCCATAAACATTATTATAAGACTAACCCATTAGACATAGTCGTCACTAGGCGACCCACCCAACAAGTGCCTCTTCAAAAATTCAAACTTTGATACTTTTTTTGAGAGTACAGCTCGCTTACCACTACACTCACTTGTTGGTAGATATCTCATATTTTGCCACTCATATTTTGTTAGACATCTCATTTTAAAAAAGATATCTAGTAATGGTATGAGAAATATATTAAATTAGTATAAGTAACAAAACTTAAAGATATATTGTTGATTAGGAGAAAAATGATAATCAAACATAATTATTTTAGTTTAAGTTATAATTAGCAAATAAATATTAATTTATTTTTTTACCCTTTCTTATTTTTAGTTTATATATAAGAAGAAATCAGTAGATAATTGTTTAATTTATACAAATATATGCTCATTGATAACATCACAAGAATAACTATTATCAATAAAACTATTATAAATTTAAATTATAGATTTTTTAACGTCACATAATTGTTTAATTTTTGGTTTAGTCTTTTGGATATACAATAAATTACTTGATTTATAAATATCTCTACTCATATTTGTTATTATTACTTATAATGTTTATATTTTAGGGTGGAGACCACTTTCACTAAGTATAAGTCTTAGCATACTTACATCATTTAATAATATTTTATAAATGTTAAATTTCATCAATTCAATCGTTAGATTGAAAATTCTTATGAAATATATCAGATTTACAAAAGTTCATACACTTTAAAAACTAGTTGATACTTTATTTATACTATTTTATTTTAACGTATAATGTGCTTTTTTAAAATATAAATAAATATTGACTATTAAATTACATACATATGAATGTCCAATTTATCTCAAATTTGACATGCATGATCATTAAAATAATATTACATAATTTAACGATTAAATTAGTTTAATTTACTTTTATTAAAATGTTATTAAACAGTGTAAGTATCCTAAACTTATATCTGATATATGTAGATCCCCACCCATTTATATATATTACCATTGGAGTACAAATATTTGATTACTCTATCATATTATAGATTAATATATAAGACCGAGGATACGTGTAATCATCATATCTGTTCTAAAGCTATCAATGTTGAAACTTAAATATATACATCTATTCTAACATATTCATTTTTTCTAATGAAATAGACTATTTTCGATCAAAGTCTATTCATTATAATACCAAAAAAAAAATATTCATTATTTTGGATATTTTTTGCTCTTTATTAGAGATATTGTCGTGATTAAGAGATTCTTCTAGCAAGTGTCTCCTCCATAATTCAAATTTTGATCATCTTTATGGAAGAGCGGGTTACTTGCTAGCACACCCAATACTTGTTGGTTCATTTTATTGGATATGATTAGGTATAACTTTTAACTCATATATATAACTATATAAATGAAAATGTACATATAAAAATATAATACCTAATATTGATAATAAAATATCTTTTTTGAAAACTATAATTTTTAAATAGGATTTGAATACTGTCCTTATAATAGGACTATCTTATTAAAAAGAAATTAACACAAATTTTATTATGTAGTAATTCACATAATAGATTATAAGGTCTATTAGTTATATTCAAAATTAATTATATTTTTCTCTCTCTAATAAAACCTACTCCTGTTATTCAACAACTAAAGAGGATCATGATCCTTCTAAATATTATCTTCAGAAAATGTAAGAAAATGATACAGCAAGCCTCAAAGACAATTGAAATTTCATCTCTCATTTAAAATTATAACTCATGCATATGACAAAATAATAATGGTGTGCATAAGAATTATTTTGTACCTGCATTTTTATGTCATTGGTGTTTTAACTTTTTTTTTTTTGGTCTTGTTTACTACCATGCCTAACTCTTTTTGGTTTATTGTGAATTATTTTGTACATGAAGTTTTTGTCATTGGTGTTTTAACTTTTTTTTGTCTTTAAACAGGATATCCCCGTAGGTATCGAACTTTAGTTTTCTATTTAGAACTATAACTCATTTATCACCATGCCCAACTCTTTTCATTGGTGTTTTAACTTATCTATATGTAGATAGATTTTTTTTTTGGGTATATATTTATGTAATAGATGTTTAATAATTAATATTTTTGTAATTAACTTACACATTCTTTTGTTATCATTATTGATATCTTCTATTTCAAATTTATATAATATATTTTTTGGTACAGATATTAACTCATAATGTAATAATATTTACAAAAAATAAAAAATATTAACGTGTCTCTCAATACGCTAATAACATTTTTAAAACAACTAAAATTCTCGTTTTGGAATCACAATTTGAAAAATTAATTTATTTTATAAAGGAAATGTATTTTTTTTCTGAAAGGTTATAAAATAAAATTATAATTTAATTTTATAACAATTTCAAGATAGTGTAAATTAATACTGAAAATAATAAAACTAATGAGCGTTGCTAAATCACCCCGAAAACTATATTGCACCGAGTAATAAATAGGCAAGAGTTAGAGTGTGTTATCACTTATCAATGTTGAGTAATGTAGCTGTCTCGTAATAAAAGACGCAATGTGAGAGGGTGTAAAGGCATAATGAAAAATAAAGAACTTCCAAATTCGTCAAACACGGACCAGTTCGAGTGGTTCGTAATTGTTGCTGATCCATTTGAGTTGTGAAGTCACTTCAAACCTGTGAATATTTTGGTTAAAATTTAAAATTTAAAATTATAATCAATATTTGTTTAAATATATTTTATTATAAATATGATTACATTAATAAAATAGATGATAAGTAATAAATATTATAAATTTAAATTTGAAATTATAATCAATTTTGAATATTTCTTTAAATTTATTTATGTAAAATTCAATGATTATGTAAAATAATATTTTTTATTTATTTATTTTCTTGCATATTTTCTGCATAGAATTTAAATATATATAAGCTTTTATAATGAATTAATATATATATATATATATATTTATTTATAAAAAGATATAAATTGAATTTTATAATAATGAATTAATTTGTTAATTGAATAATAAACTCATAAATATTTTATGATGAAATATTATCTATATTGTTATTCAAATTTATATGTAGGTAAAAATAACAAAACATTGATTTAATAAAGCTACATTAAGATTTTATTTCAATACTCAAAATTATAAACACTTAGTTTACCTTATACTAAATGAATATATATTTTATTTTTTATATAAAAAACTAAATAAAAATATAAATGATATTTCATCATAAAATTTGCAAATTTATATTTTTTTTCTATGGATATTATATCAGGTTTTATCAATATTATTCTTTCATAATGATATTTTAAACATATGTATTTATATATATTCATATATATGATTTTTTTCTATAGATTTTTTTCATACATTATACATAAATTCATAATAGATAAGTGACACACTTATAATGAAACACATCTCCTCGTTATTTTCTTTTCACATGGCACTTAATTAAATAACATCTCCACAAATCTTTAATTTAATATTTTATTAAATTAATTATTATTGTATATTTAAATTAATGTCTTTATGAATACAATTAAATAGTTACTAGTTTAAGGCCCTAACTGTCAGCCACTATTATTTGAAACAGTGCTGCTACTGACCTCAAAAGAGTTTGACCGATTCGAGTATACCAGAATGACATGCCATGTAATTTTTAAGTAAGGTGATAAGCCTTTTAAAATTTAATACATGTCATTATATATAATTAATAATTTTTTAAAATAAAATAGAAAGGGTTTATTTGAACGGAAGACACACTAATGCAGGATTAATCAGCAGCGGTGAGACCAAATTCAGTAACGGCAAGCCTTCTCGTTTCAGCTCGACGAAGAACAAAATTATGATGAACTTCCTATCCTTTTTCTCCCTTTGTCTTTCTCTTTCTTGTCCATTCTAATTTGACGGTAAACAAAACCCAGATGCAGCCACAGAGGTGATGAGAAAGTGTTTTCATATCGAATGTCCTATGAATAAAAATTACTCTCTCTTCTACCTTTTTTACTTTTCAATATTCTCTAATCTGGGAAGGATTATCACCAAAAGAGACAACATGGGAGCTAGAAGATGAAATCAAGAAGTCTTATCCACAGTTATTCCATTCTGGTTAGTGAATTTTGTGGACAAAATTTTTTAAAGGAGGAGAGAAATGTAACATCCCCTTTTTCATAAAATATTTTTATATAGTAATTTTAGTTTCTTTATTTAATGTGAATAATTTGTTCGGAAATTTGTTTGAAATAATTTTTGTAATACTAGTTATTTTAAAGTTAGATTAGAACAAGTATGATAATGTGACACTAAATTAGAAATAATTTAAAAGCATAGAAATTATGAAACTAGAAACAGAATTTATTAAGATAAAATTTTTGTATTAAATTTTCAGAATATTTTCAAACAAAAGATTAAAGAAAATGAAAGTACAAGACGTAAGGACTAGGGGATAGGAAGATATTTAAGGAATAATAATAAAATAATTATTATAAGATTTAACTAAAAAAAGTAAGTACAACACGTTGCCTTACATGTTGCATAAGGAGGAAAGATTTTTTTGTAAAACCTTGTCTTTCAAGTTACATTTAACATGTGTAAATAGGGGGGAGAGGGAGTAGTGATCTGACGAAGAGAAGAAAGAGAGGAAGGAAAAGAGAGAGAAAAAGAAAAGAGAAAGAAGAGAGAAGGAAAAGAGAAAAAGAGAAGAAAAGAAAGAGAAACAGAAAGAAAAAAAAAGGAGAGGAAATAAAGTAAAGAGAACAAGAGAAGGGAGGGAAGAAAAAGCAAGAAGAAGAAGATCACAATGTTGTCACTACCACATCAAGAAAGAGGTAGGCAAATTAACTCTCCTTTTTACTTAACTAAAACCATGACTACTATATAATATTAGGTATTTTTATTATATTGTTATAATCTTTAATTTAGCTTGTCTATATGTCAGATTTAGAATGCTTGCGTTGATATTTGTGCTTATGTTTTGGCGTTGAAAATATTATTTTATTTAGATTCATCATATTTTAAATGTTGATTCTTTCATGGGACTAATATTATGTATTATTTAAGACTTAAAAATAATTCCTTGAGATATATGATATTTAGATATTAAATTATTAATACCTTGCCTTGGACATTTATAGACTTTTGACATTAAAGTATTGATGCCTTTACTTGAAAATATTTTTAGAACTTTTATAATGACCTTTGCAATGATATATTGATACCTTTGCTTGGAGATACTTTTGGACTTTTATAATGACTTTTACATGGACAAGACCCTTATGCAATGAACTATCTAAGAGGACTATATACTATATTGAAAACCCTTAAAAGAATCATGAATCATCTTAATAATTATATTTTGGTCTCTTGTTGAATTGACATTTGAAATTGATGATTCTAAGCTTTAGGAATTTTTCCTTATGATGCTATTAGAAGTTTGTTATGTAAAAGTTTAGTTATTTATTTACTATGAGGCTGAAGTTTTGAGTGTGCAAAATAGATTATTTATATTTATTTATATTTATGCATATGCAGCATCCTTAAAGAAAAGATTATATTTATCTATATTTGTGCATGTGCATTATCTTTAAAGGAAAAATACTTAAAATGTATATCTAACCACCAAGAAAGCAGAAGGATAGATGTAAGATCCTTTTATGTTATCTGCCTTTGTTAGTGTGATAATTATCTTGCTTTGTCATCACGATGTTCAAAGTAACACCAGAGACAGGGAATTCCCTAAGAGAAGGCCTTCGACTAAGATGTGGGACAAGTAGACACAGAAAGTGAAAGTAAAGCCAATATTAAAGATGATATGACATGTAGAACATTTGTATTAATTATGTTTTCATGTGAAGCTGCATTGAATGATTTATTAAGCAATTATTTTATTATGCTGTTATATCTTAATTATGCTGTTGAGAATAATATTATCATATTTAGTAGCCATGTGATTTTCTGTGGCTTTACACAATTGAAACTTACCATGTATTTTGATAAATATTTTTCTTACTGTTCATCTTCCTACTGAGAATTTTAAATTCTCACTCTATTTATGGTGATTTCAGATTAACACAGGCATTGTGGACTGTACTGATTATGAAAAGTCTATGCTAAAGAAAACGTAAGGCATCTCATTTTAAGGGATTCGGGGCTATATGATATCTAGTATTATCCTATGTTATATTGTAGCCTATCCATTTTTGTTATATTGTTGTAAATAATTAAGTTGTAACATAAACTTGACCTTGTTATACATTACTTTGTAATGCATATTATAAAATTATCGTTATATATTTTAATATTTTTGCTATTGACGTAAGTTACTATTAGTTAATTTAGGATAATAGTTACACTTTTTAAAGGTGTTACACCCCTCCTCCATGAAAGCCTGACGGAATAGGCAACACGAATGGGTTCTGGCTCTGATACCAGCTGAAGTCTAACATGGCTCTATGAAATCTAACATGGTATCAAAGTCAAAACCTATCTGTGTTACCTGTTCTGTCAGGTCGCCTATTCCACTAGGCTTCCATGAAAGAAGGATGTGTCCGTCGCTGTTCTAGCAAGCATCTGTGGAGGGAGGGTGTTAAAGCTCTCACATCGCCTACCTCAATTTCTGAGGTGCAGTTCATATATTTGTTAAACAATTTCACTTAACATCAATTAGTTTTAAGCTGGAATCTAACACTATCAACAACTACCAAGATTCAGGCAATAAAAGAATTTCGATTCATAAACTCTAGTTGGCTGAAACCTGACAGGAGGAAAGTTTAACAATGTTGCAACCTTAATCATCATCTAAGATTTTAACAAGTAATATGTGATCATACATTCATATTCAATCCAAACATCATTCCTATGTTCCTTAAGATATGGTTGTTGACAATTTTATATATTTTATGATAAAATGTTATGAATATCCATTTTAATTTGGGATTTAGAGTATGTTAGAGTTTGATGTAGGGACATTGGAAAGTAAAGATTTTAGCAAGCTCTAGCCCAGCAATTTGCACTTGAAGATTTGGGGTCTCCAAGTCATTTTTTAGGGGTGGAAGTTAAGTCCCACTTCTAGTGGACTTTTTCTGACATAGCACCACTATATAAGGGACATTCTTGAGAAGGGGCGACATGATTGATGCTAACTAGCCCACGTCAACTCCCATGTCCATCACATGCTCTCTTCTTTCCAGCTCTAATGTATCCACTTGTGATGTCACTATATAGAGGAAACTTGTTGGTTGTCTTCAAACTTGTTGGAGATCGAAAATTAACCACTGCATTCATTGTATACTTTCGACCAAATGCTGTCTCATGATCACGCCAAAGCAAGCCACTGTTGCTCGCTTTTCAACAGAGGTGGAATATAGGACTATTGCTTCAACTACTGCTAAGTCATTATGGTTACGACAGCTGCTCAAAGAGCTTGGTTACTCTTCACTAAAATCTCCAAGCATATTCTCAGACAACATTGAAGCCATATATTTGTGCGGCCAATTCCAGTTTTTTTATTCACGGATGAAGCACCTATCATCGATTACCATTTTGTCCGAGATTTGGTTGCCAACAATGATTTCCAAGTCTCTCTCGCAATCCCTCCTCGTACTAACTTGCAAACTTGCTCACCATATTAGATAAAATAGTTGGTTAGAGTTAGTTAATTTTCTGTTACTGTTAGCTGGTGTATTGTATCTGTATATAAACTCATTTACTTCATTTTGTAAGTTAATTTCATCAATGCAAGTTTCATTTTCTCTCGTGTTCAGTCTAATATGGTATCAAAAGTATAATTCCTTTGCATTCTCTGCAACTTTTGTGATTTCTTTGAGTTCTCCTTTGTCAATGGCTGCTCCCGCTATGGATGAGTCCTCTAATCCTTTCTTTCTTCATCACTCGGATAATTCTAGACAAGTTCTCGTGTCTCAGGTGCTCACTTACATACCTACAAGCCTATAAATGCAAGCTTAGCCTGAAACCAAATGCCTATACCCAATATCATATCACATGTCCTATGACAGACTAACCCACCTATAAAGATTACATCTTACAAGTCTCATCAGACTCTGAACCCCAGTATTATCATCAAGCTGCTAAGTTCCCTGAGTGGCAGCAGGCACTGGCAGCAGAATTGCAAGCTATGGAGTCTAATAACACATGGATAGTAGTTCCATTACCTAAGGGCAAACATACGAATGGGTGCCAGTGGATATACAAGATAAAATACAGGCCAGATGGTACAATTAAGCAAAATGAATATGAATATATGGTGAGAACTACCTTGATGTACTTCAAAAAACTTGGAGAGCTAGAGGGCAGCTCCTCTCTCCTCTGAAACAAAGATCCTTTCTCAAAGAAAGTATGCATCAGATATGTTGAAAGAAACTCGCATGTTAGACCACTAATCTATACATACTTTTATAGATTCAAATGTGAAGCTTTTACCTAGATAGAGAAGAGTCATTATAAGATCCTAAGAGGTATATATTAGAGGAAAAGAGGAAAAATTCTAAAAATCCTGATGACTTTTGCCGTTAAAGCTATCAGGGTAGACACAAGAGTGGGACCCACCCCTAGGCCCCACCCAAGGTAGGTCTTACCTATGTGTCTACCTGGGTAGCTTTTCTCTCAAAACTGTTCAGGCTAAACAATCAAGTTCTATATTAGAGACATGTTTAAAATTATTTTATATTTATTCAACCAGAAATTTCTTCTGTCGTGAGCATGGTTAGTTAGTTTCTACAAAGATCCATGCATGCGATATTTTGGGATATTATGATTTGCATCCTTAGGTATTTCAAAGAGGCATCAGGCCAAAGATTGCATTATGAAGATAAGGAGTATATCTAGATGATTGAGATTACAAAGCATGTAAGGATGTACACTTTGATTCTACAAACAAGAAATGATTTTTTTGCTTTCACAATGCCGCATGTTTTAGAATAAATTATCATTTCTATTATCAATTGTAATTTTCGATATACATAAGTTTCTCTTTCAATTTCAGAAACATAATCAGACACTCTTCTCCAATTATTGAGCACTATGAAAATCACACAATTTACCATACAAACAACAATCCCAAGTTTTTTTTTTTTTTTGGGCAAACCAACAATCCCAATTACAATAGTAAATTAAAGAAAAAATCAAAACAGTCATGCACTAGCATCCAAGTCAAAGATAGTGCACAAGTTTAATGGGTTCATGTAATCTTCATGTGGTAGCATCCAAGGCCAAGATGGTGCTGAGGTTCATTGGGTTCATGTACTTGGTAGAACCTGACATAATTTGCTCCACAATAAGTCTGTTTGCCTTCTCAGATGGGTGGAATGGGTCCCAAAATGCATACAAGTCTCGGTTCGGACACAGGTTGGAGAGTGGTGTGCATAGCCCAATACCATTGTAGGGTCCTTGTCCACAGCAAGCTACTTTTGATGTAATAAACCCTGTCCAATTCAACAACATAAATATTAGTTGTAGTTTCTTTTTGACTTCAAGCTTTTATAGACTAGCTAGTTAACATGAAAATAGGTAGAGCATATATACTACCATATGCTCTCGGGTTACTGACGAAGTCGTTGTGCATTTGTGCTGTATTTGCAGCGATGAAAACGTCCCTACCAATTTTCTGGTTGAGTTCTCGTAGCATACGTTCTAGTTGAGGGTTGTACAATGCGGCAGCTCGTTGTAGCTCAGGATAACATTCCTCATTAGTGCTGTGCTGGGCCAATTCTGCAGGAACACAACCCAATGGACCTGTTCCTGTCACAAGAACTCTGCGAGCTCCTAGATCATATAGCCTCTGCAATACATTATTACACACGAAAAGAAGATATCACAGGAGTTCATTGGTCTAGGCAAGCCAAAATGTTTGCTTGTGCCTTCAGTGTGATTTTAATTACCTGCAAAAGTTTTCGGTACTCGGAGATGAGAAACTTGACATAAGTTGGTAGTGGATACTGGCGGGACCTTGCAGAATAGGGCACCAAGTAGTAGTTGTTCACAAAATCATTGCCACCCACAGTGATGAGGACTAGTGCTTGATTTACGAGACTTTTAGAAGGTGAAGCTCCAATTAGAGCAGTAACTCGTCGCTGGTACTCTTGGAAATACTCTAGCTGTCTATACATTCTGATTATGTTTACCTGCAAAAGTTGCATAAAGCATTGCCAGGTGCAAACCTTAACATTTCTTTTCTTATTTTATAATGTTCTTATTCTTGGGGCGTGTGTTTACTTGTAATGTTTTGAGGATGCATTATGTAAATGTATAGGTAACAAACTAGAAATGAAAGTGGGAATTAATTAATGGCTGGTAAATAATTAACTTACAAACTGAATTCCAGTGTCGTTAAGGATTCCAATTCCAGCTGAAGCAAAATTGGCACCAACTAGGAGCTTCTCTCCTGTTAATTCTGGACTCAAGTATGGCAATGTAGACTCGGCACCGAGTTGCTGACCTGAAACAACCTAATTGGTTAATTATAGATACACTCTTTGTTTGATTAACTACAAATGGTGTGCATGAAAGACAAAATATAGATATGGAAACTTAACTGATAAGATCAGGAATGTTGAAACCATTAGAGAAACGACCAGTTGGTCTGCGAGTTGGATAGTCAATTCCATAAGGAGGGGCATCAGCACGTGCAGTGGTAGCCAAGTAGTTGTTGTTTCCATTATCAACAAGTGAATCCCCAAATACAAAGAATGCCCTTGGTCTGGCTTCAGCTCTAGGGACAGTAACACTCACTACTAAAACTAAACTGAGAATCCCCAAAGGAACAAAACTTGGCGAGGATGCCATTGAAGTGAACCTTTGGATGTGGATGGGGAGTTACTGAATTGAATGCTTTGTTTTGGATGCGGATGGAGGTTTACCTGCGATTCAAGTCCTTATATAACACTTTGCCACCATTTTACGCAGATTCCACTAGCCAAAGACGTTCACTTTTAGGTGCTTTTTAATTGGAAGGTTTTAAGTTCTAGATCTAAAAAAGGTGGCAATGACACGAGATTAAATGAGATGGGTTGGATGCATTGAGATGCGACTAGAAACAGAACAAGATTCAACACAGCACTTAAAATCACTCTCATTATTATTCGGAAGTCACTGGGATTGGGGCCACGATAATATATAAAAACGTAATCTCACAATAGACGTGGAGAAACATGAAAATCTAGGTGCTCAATTGATAAATTTAAGGCAGGATTTGACCTGAGATCGTAAGTTGAACTCTTATAAAAAATAATAATAATAATATTAAACAAATTAAAAAACGAAAAGTGAACAGGTGCATCTGTTTCCACTTTCCAACCGTGGATGCTTGCTTTTATGTCGACCAATCTAATTATTTGGGTACCTAAAGATTAAAACTTAGACTAACAGCTAAATATTAGTTTTGCCTAATCTATTTAAGATTTAGTCCCTAACAGTTACAATTTTTCAATCTAATTCTTACACAAAAATAATTGTTTCATAATTATCACTCCGTCAATACACTATTTAGTAACTAAACAGACTTAATTATGTGGATGATGATGCCATGGACTGTTTGCTAGATAACTTCCTCTCCATTTAAGACACAAAACGGAGTAGTGAGGCAAATGGAAATAAAATAAAATAAAAGTACACATTTTAGTCACCAAAAATATACATCATTTGCAATTTAGTCCACATGATTTAAATTAATGTACATTTTTATTATTATTAATTCAAATTCATTTCACGTTACACTTTTTACTTTCCGGTGCGAAGTAACAAGGTGAATTAAGTTTAAATAATTTAAAAATTGATAAGTCATACTCATAATTTAACTCAATGATTGCTAGCAAGGTATATTTTCAAAGGTCAAAATATCATTTTATTCCAAAATTAATGATGTCACATCACATTTACCGATTTACCCAAGTTGTTGACGGATTGATCGATGGAGAGACACATTTGAAGCGATTATTTTTTCTTTTATGAACTAGCTTAAGAAATTGATCCTCAAACACTAAAAACTAATATGAAGATATTTCTTAATTTTACCTTGGTTGGTGATGACTAATTCTTGTGACGAATTTATTATTGAAGCTAAGATGGCGGTGCAGCGCGACTTGTATCATTGATGGTTATTGCTACAAAATCGACCATCAAAGAGTTCCCTAGCAGCATGACTACCACAATAATGCTTATGAATGATGGACGTTGGCAGTTATTGGTTTGTGAATTGGATTAACCAAGATTAATTAAATATTATTTATTTAGTGGACCTCGAATATTTCCATAAGCTCTGTTCACTTGTTTATGTTCGGTACCAATCTCTTATGAAGAAAGAGTGTACAAATATTGATTAAGAATTTTTTTGGTAGGGAAAGCTGTAAAAACTAAACACCTTTTGTATTCATATGAAAGGAATGCTGTATATATTTTGGTAATATTTAATGTTACCTCGCCATTTCAAATGGAATTACACTACAAAATATAATGTTATTGCACAGTTAGTTTTCATCCGTTCTTGACTTAAATGCATTGGTCAAATTAACTTTTAACATTATCTAGCAACAATTACAATAGAGCATGAACTTCTTAAGGGTTTTTTTTTAGTATATATATATAGTTAACCACTTCTTACCCTCTGGTTTGCCTCCCCAATTCATAGCTTAGGTTCTTGCTCTGATAATTTGCATCATCCTTATTTAAGTGCAAGGTTTTCTAGCAATTCAGGTCTTGGATTGATGGTAAAGGTTGGGTTTGACTTGGTTTGATCCCAACTTGATATTTTGATTGGATTAAATTTTTTTAACTTCGACCCAACTCTAGACACAAGCAAGCCCTAACAAACTTGATCATACTTGGGTCTTTGCATGGTTCAACTACGATCGGACCATGATTAGATTGATCCAGAATTTAAACTTAATTTAAATTTTTACATGTATAATTAGTAAATTAAATCATAAAATTTTAGTATTTAGAAATAAGAAACTTAAAAAGTAATTTTTTTAATATTTAAGTGTTGATAAGATAATGTTTGTATTAATCTCAAGAATAAATAAAAGATAATATTTAAAAAAATATATGTACTTAGGTCAGATTAGACTAAATCCCAAAGGTAATTTAGTTCCCAAAAAAGTGACCCCAATTTTTGAACCTAAGTCTAATCCAACTTTTCACTAAAACTAGATCTTACCTGACTTGAATAACTCAAGTCCAAACTGAATTATCAGGCTGGTGAACAACCCTCCAAGTTCCCTTTCTTGTCTTGTTTTAGACTTGCGCAACGCCTTGTCAATCATACATGCCTTGTATCCCAAGTTGCCAGTTGCCACACTTGTTTTGTTTTGCGGCCAAACATTCTGTTGCCTTGTTTTGGTTCTTATTTGTGTCCCCTTGACCGTTTTACTTGGTGCCCAACCAGCTTCCCTTCTGTTCCAGTCCTCATGGAAAGTTTCACCCGAATTGCTACCTTCCTCTTTTTTATGAACATAAATGATAATACCTATTTTGATAATTGCAATCGTCATAAATTTAAATTTTGTTATAAAAAAATAATAATTTCAACTTAAGAATTGTTCTATTTTTCATTATCATTATATCCACAATAAGTTTTGAAAAGAGAGATTAGTAGTGTTAATAGATGATAAAAGAAAAAATTATTTATTAAATAAAAGTAATATTTAAAAAAAATAAAATTTGTGAGGTTTGTGATTATTAACGCTCAATAATTTAAATTGATCAGCAAAAGATAAAAGACTTATTGTGTCCACATAAAAAAGATTACAATGTTAACATACACAGAGCATTTTCATATATATATATATATATATATATATATATATAATTTTGTAAAATGTAATTATTAAACAAATATTTATGTTTAAAATTTTTCAACTTTTTTTATTTGCATTCAATTAATAGAGAAAAATCCCTTTTATAATAATATAGATAGATAACATGAATTATAAAAGATACCATCTATTTCAATTTCATATACTAAATTAACTAATACATACATTAGTGTTTTGGATTAAAAAGAACAACATTTTTAATCTTTTTAATTCTCAATGTTATTTTACTGTTCTTTTTCCACTTTTTTCCTAACATAATTCTCTCTCTTCTTTTATCAATAAAATAAAATAAAATAATTTTTCGCCCTTCACCCATGTACGTTTTATACTTCCCGCCAAGACTTCTCCCCCTTCTCAAGACTCAACCCTCGCCTTCAAGGCTTCTAACACAAGTTCTCAACTCCCAAAGTTCCCACGGTAGTTTTTTTTTTTTTTTTTTAATTCCTTCCCTTTCTTTTAACTTTTATCATACATCATTTTTTCTCGAGCATTTTTATTAATGCTTTTTTTAAGAGAAAAAAGAAAATAAAAGACGGAAAGAAAATTTTAAAATGTAGAATAAAGGAAAAAATTTAAAGTGAAAATTTTAAATTTTTTGTTTCTATCATTTTCTTTTTTTTTTCTTGATCTAAATAAAAGAAAATTTTAAATTAAAAAAAAGTCTTCTCTATTTTCTTTCTCCGATCCAAACATAAGATAAAAGTCTGAGCGCTTGTGTGGCCAACTTTTCATTGGTTATCGTCAAGTTTCAAGCGGGACCTATTCCTTTTCTCATCTAATCAGTGAGAGAGATGAAGACATTGTTTTCATTCAGAGACTCGAGCCACAAGCGCTTGAGCTTCCAATAGAACTACCCTTTTTTCTTTCACTCTCAAGTTTGCCTCTTCTATTCCACTTCCACGATTTCACCTTTTCATGTCTCTCAAACACAGCCTCTCTCTTCTACACCTCCCTTTCTCTCCTCTCTCTCTCTCTCTCTCTTTCGAGAAATTTTTATATACTTGAGTAAGTATATTTTCTTACTTTATACAAGGGAATGCAAGATAAATAAACAGATGACGTTAAGTTTGATATCAGTTTTTACCCTTGTCTTGCATCTACTTACATAAAATGCAAAAAAGCATTTCTCCAAGAGCATATAAGAATCTCTCCTCTCTCTCTAACATGTGTGATCTCCCTCTAGATCAATCAAAGCTGTTGATGATTGTTTCCAGATAAACCCAGATTACAGAATGATTAATTAGTTTAATCAGCTGCCAAATCATCCACCTAATCAGTTGACATGTCAGCTTATTTATGATCAATTATAAGTTAGTTATAGTTAGCTGATGTTAGCTAAATCTCTTAGTTAGTTATGGTTATGGTTCATATTAGATGAAACTCATGTACTATATATTGAGCTATCTGCTTAAGGATTGTGGCCGTTGTTTGACAAAGAGAGAATAGTTTGATTTGGACTGTTTGTAGCCTAAAGATCTGAGTGCAGATGAGAGCTTGAAGAACCATTATCTACTAGCTTCTTTTAAGCCATATAGACACTTCTTTGATTGGCAAACTTGGTTCTTTTTGGCTTAATGAAAACCTTGAGGCAAAGACATGTAAACTTCTTCCTCCAAATCACCATGCAAAAAAGCATTATTCACATCCAACTGTTGAAGATGCCACTTTTGTGCAGCTGCTAGAGCAAGAAGTAATCTAACAGTAGTTAACTTTGCAACAGGTGAGAAAGTATAAAAATAGTCCGAGCCCTCAATCTGAGTATATCCTTTTGCCACCAACCCTTGCGTTATACCTTTCAATAGTCCCATAAGCTTTATATTTAATTTTGTAAACCCATTTACACCCTACAGGTGTTTTGCTTGGTGGTAGATCAGTGATTTCCCAAGTATCATTCTTTTCCATAGCAGCAATTTCATTGTCCATGGCTTTTATCCAACAATCATATTTAATTGCTTGTGAGTATGAAGTAGGTTCAGTTGTGCTAGAAATGGAAAGAACATTATTTTTGTGTGATGAAGATAAGTTGGCATATGACAGATAAGAAGATATAGGGTATGGAGTGCTTCTAGTACCTGATTTTGACTTTGATGCTGCTGAAGTAGAGAGAATATTGCATTGGTATGCCTATAAGTAAGATAGTGGTTTGCTAATTCTGGTTGAATGTCTTAGTGGAACAGTCTAAGGCATGGCAAGCTGGTAATTGTGAAGAAGTGTTTTCTGAGTTAGGCTGTGTGTCTAAAGTTGGTTGTGGAATGAGAGTATGGTTGTTTGGTTGGGAAGGCAAATTATCTTGCAGTGATATGATAAGGTGCAAAATCTAAATTCGAAAATGATTAAGTGGTATGTTTCGGTTGCTAGTACTGTTGAGTTAATGATTGGAATGGAAAAACTGACCCACAGAAGAAGGCATTTCTAGACACAAAGACTTCTCTGGATGTGATATCCAGTAAGATAAAACCCTTTCTACCTTGTTTTCATCCTAGAAACAAGCATTTTCTTGCTCTATGATCAAACTTGGATCTATGTGCTGTTAGTGTTGAAGCAAAACACAAACAGCTAAAGACTTTTAAGGCAGACAAATTAGGAGAATGGTTGTACAGAATTTCATAGGGAGATTTTGTTTTCTCTAAAATGAGACATGGTATTCTATTTATGAGATAGATTGAATGAAGAATTGCATATGACCAAAATGTCTTTGGAAGGTTAGTTTGGAGAAGAAGGGCTCTTGCAACATTGAGAATGTGCTGATGTTTTCTTTCCATCACTGCATTTTGTTGTGGTTACTGAAAATGATCCCCAAATATCTAGATGTAATAATTCAAATGCAGCATTGGATTTAGAAAGACTAGAAGAGAAAGGCAATCCTTTTTGTTTTGCAAAGTGATATATATCACAAATTTTATTTCTGGAACAATGTACATAAGGAAGCTTTTTTTGAATTTTTGCTATTCTATCATAAGCAGGATGGCCTAATCTATAGTGCCATATGTCTAAGGAACTATTATTGGGTGTGGTATTTACAATAGGGGTATTTTCAATGTATTTACAGCAAAACTATGAATGGCTTTATCTTGAGTTGGTGTCGAGGTGAGGTCTGGTCTTTTTAGGACATACAATCCGTCTGTTACTTCAGCAGTACCAATCATCTCTGAGGTACTCAAGTCTTGTATAGAACAAAAGGAGCTGTGAAATGTTCGGCAACAATTTAAGGAAGCTGTGAGTTTTGTGATTGATATTAAGTTGAAAAAAAAAAAAAGTGGAATATATAATACATCGGTCAAAAAGAACTGATCTGAGAAGAATACATGGCTTGAAAAATGTGAGCAAGTTGTGGTACCATTTTGAAGTTTTATGGAAATTGGATTTATGCAATGATAAGAGGTAGAATGTGATAGGGAATGTGAAATATGGTCTGTAGCTCCTGTATCCAAAATCCATTGATCAGGAGTTGTAACATAAGAAAGGGCAAATTTATTACTAGAATTGTCAGGGACGTGTTTGTTGTCTTCTGTTGGTGCAGAATGTTTGGCAATTAGGTCTGATGAGTGTCGAGTGGTGTTTTGGTGAGGACTTGATTGTTGAAGTAGAGCCATCAGACTTTGACATTGCTCCCAAGTAAAAGTAAATCTTGAGTCATCCTGATCTTGTTGTCACTGCACATTTTCAATGTCCTGTTCAGGCATCATATCACCAACATCTGCATCAACAAAGTTCACTGCAGAATTCAAGTTTCCAAATTTAAAAACCTGGTGGAAAACCAGGTTTTCTATAACAAGTTTCTACCATGTGTTTCCCTTTTCCACAAAAGGTACATAATTTTTCTGAATTACTGCGATCTTGAGAGTAAGCTCCTTTGCCACGATTTACAAAACTTGAATGACCTTTGTTACAGGATACTCGGAGTATGCCGCCATGAGAGGCAACTAAATTCATAACAAAATTTAGAAGTCAACACTAATTTTTAGTTTAATGAGAAAATAATTGGAAAAAATCCTTTTTGAAATAAAACTGATCTTTGAAAACAAGATCAAGTTTGGGAGTCTAATTATGCACAGAGAAAGGCATGAACTTAATTTTACTACACCCTGATACATCTATCTTAAGACGGTTACCCTAACGTTAATTGTGCAAAAAACATTTTGACCTCAAAATATATTTAATTTACACAAAAAAATAAAAATAGCAAAATAACAAAGAATGATAAAATAAATAGAGAATTAATTAAAAATATTTACAATTTTGGCTTGTCTTATCTTGTGTACTTACGTATCCTCACGTGCAGTGAAAAATCAAAGTCACGTAGTTCTTGTGAAAAAATGCTTGTATGTTGTAGAATTTTAATTAAAATTAAGAATTTACTAAAGAAAAAATGATTTGTGTATTGATTAATTGAACATGCTTTGATGATGTGGATTAGAGTAAAAATGCTTTGTGAGGAATTGCTTGATAAAAATGAGTAGGATTCCTGATTAATTAAGAAGGGATGATTGGTTGGTTGATTTTTAAAAGAAAATGATCAATGCCTATATCACCCACAAATTAAAGAGACATCACATCTACATTGCTCGTTGGTGATTCTAATTATCTTCGAGATAGAAGAGTCATCACGACAATATCATCCCTAATTAATTAAGGATTGATTAATGTTTATGACTTATAAAATATAATTAATGATTAATTAAAAATCTATATCACCTTTGAATCTAAAAGTCTTCACAACAATAATGATGCTCAGTAATCCTAAAATATTTTTGAGGCAGAAGAGTTGTCACAACAACAACATTCTTAGTTGATTAATAATTTTATTGTAAACCCCCATCTTGGTCCTCCAAAGATATAAGTATCATCACTTTAGTTCTCAAAAGATTTTTGTTATCAATTTGGTTCTTAAATCTAAAAAGTGTCATCATAATTATCCTTTTATATATGGATAGAGACTAAATTGGTAAAATTTCAATGATTGATGAATTAAATTAATGACAATTCTATACAATTGAGGTAAAATTAATGACATTTTTCAATCATTAAGGGACTAAATTGGGATTAATATATTTGAAGGACCAAAATGAGGATACTTTTAGATTCAGGTATTAAATTGATGGCAAAAATCTTTAAAAGACTAAAAATGATGACACTTGTATCTTTAGATGACCAACATGAGAGTTTATTCATAATTTTAAATTAATGGCTTCTAATAAATGATTAATAATTAAATAAAAATCTATATCACTTATAAGTTAAAGAATCATCACGATAATAATGACCATTAGTCATCCTAAATTATTTTCAAGATAGAAGAGCTATTATGACAACATCATCTTTAGTTGATTAAAGATTTTAAATTAATGATTTAGGAGTTTTGAAATAAGTTTTTTAATTTAATTTCAAAACCAGAGTGTCGTCATAACAAGGCCTCAATTAAATTATTTTTTAAATCAAAGAGTTGACATAACTCAGATGAGTTAGATTAAATCTTTTAATGTTTAACATTGATTTAGATAAAAATAAAATAAAATGTGATGAAATACTAAATAATTAATCAGATAAAAAAAATATGTTTATAATGAGACAAAATAAAGTTTGAATTAAATAAATGAACTAAAAACACACAAACTAAATAATTACTATTATTATTATTACTTTTTGTTCAGATTTTATTCAAAATTTATCACCCAAATAAGATAACATAATCCAAAAAAAAAGAAGCAAACAAAAATCCAAACCCACAACTAATCAATCAAACTCTACATAAATAATTTATTCTAAAATAAGCCCAACTTATTAGAGGCAAACTGCCCAAATGAGTAAAATCAATCAAATGACATAAAAAAAAGTAAAAAAAACAAAAAATAACAGCTGTGGTGCTTGGTGCAGAGGTGGGGCTGTGGTATGGGTGTGTGTGACGGTGAGGAAGTGCTGTGAGTGAGTGCTGTGAAGGTGGCAGCATATGGGCATGAGGGAGTGTGGTTCAGGGGCAGCAGTGATGAACCGTGGGTTTGATGGTGATACGGTGCAAGGGTGATGAGAGGTGCTCTGCTTCCGCCAAAACAAGGGTATACCGGTGAGTGTACAGAGTGGGTGCACCGTGGGTCCTGTGAGTGCAGGGCGTGAGGAAATGTGTACCGGCACTGTACTGTGGGTGGTGATGATGGTGTGGTGAAGGTGGTGTCACCGTGAAGGGTGTGTGTGCTAGTGGTGTTTGGTGTCGGACCTATTAAGACGATAGCAACACAATAGGGATATGTCTTCATCTTGTCTTTTACGTTACAATTTGCACCATTTATTTTATTCATTAATTCCTTGATTAGCTTTTTATAATTACTAAATTGTTTGTAACTTCTCCTTTAGTTTTTCTGTATATATATGTAAACGTGTATCAATAAAATTATCTTATCCATTATCTTCACAAATACTACTCTTTCTATATGGTATCTAGAGCACAAAAGCTTTAACCAGCACTATTCGAACCTTTTTTTTTTTTTCGATATAGCCAATTCCAACACATCTTCTACTTCCAATGAAACCAAAGACCTTGTACAAATTAACACAGCTCTTCATCTTCCTATCAAACTTACTACCACCACATATCCTGCCTGGTACAAACAAATTCGATTCTTGTTGGTCATGATCTTCTTGGCTATGTTGATGGCACAAACCCATGTCCCCCTTCCAAAATCAAAGAAAGAGACACTGAAACTCCCAACCCTGCTCACTCATTTTGGGTGCATCAAGATCAACTCCTATACCTTGCTCTCTTAAGCTCGTGCAACATTGATGCCCGAGCTGTTATGTCATCAATAGAAACATCTGCTGCAGCATGGGCAGGTCTCCAAAAAGCTTATGCTAATAAACCCCATTCAGAATTATGTCTCTCAAAGAACGATTGGCAACAATCACTAAAGGAAATACCATAGTTCCATAATATTTACGCACCATTAAAGGTATCTCTGATGAGCTTGCTCTAATCGGCCAAACGCTAGACAATCTTGATCTTGTACTCTATACTCTTCGCGGCCTAGGGTCCAACTTCCGTGAAATTGCTGCATCTATCCGCACTCGAGAGACTGCTATCTCCTTTGATGAACTTTTTGATCTCCTTGTTGACTACGAACTTTATCTCCAAAGAAAGGACCGTCTCAACCCAATTGAACCAATCACTGCTCACTATGCAAAGAAGAATGGTGCATCGTCCAACAAAGGTCGTGTCCCCTATGCTTCAAGCAATCCTCATCAACAAAAATCTCAACGACGATCCAATGCTCCTGTTATCTGTCAATTTTGTGAAAGAAAGGGACATTCCACCAAACAGTGCTATAAAATTATCGAGTATCCACCCAAACAAAATACTCTTGCTGCCTTTCATGCCCTAAACAATGCTAATCCTAATTCCTCTTGGCTCTTTGACTCTGGAGCTTCTCATCATATAACCAATGATTTCAATAATCTCTCTCTATAGTCTGACTACAGTAGGCATGATCAGTTAACTGTTGCAAATGGCATAGGTTTGCCTATATCATGCACAGGTTCTACCCTTCTTCCCACCTCATCCTCCCTTTTAAAATTAACAAATGTTCTTTGTGTTCCTTCAGTTAGTCAAAATCTAATCTCTATTTCTCAGCTATGCAAAACTAACAATGTCTCTATTGAATCTTTCCCTTTACATTTTGAGGTGAAGACTTTGAGTACGGGGGCGGTTCTTCTTCGAGGAAAGAATGGGACAATGTGTACAAGCTGGATCACCCTTCTTACTTTACCCCTCATGTCAACAATGCACAGATACACCCTTCCCTTGACCGTTGTCATCATAGACTTGGTCACCCTGGACATCATATTATCCATCAGGTGGTTCACTCCAATAAGCTACTAGTTTCTTCCTCCAAGACTATATCCTGCAATTCATGTCTGTCAAACAAAAGTCACAAACTTCCCTTTTCTTTTTCTAGTCTTCAAAGTTCGTCTCCATTAGTATTTGTATTTGTCGATGTTTGGGGCCTGCATCATTTGAATCAATTGATGGGTTTATATTTTATGTAATCTTCATTGATCCCTTCTCCAAATATGTTTGGCTCTACTCTCTAAAACATAAATCTGAAGTTTCCATAATTTTTTCCCAATTTAAATCCTTTGTTGAGAATTAATTTAATTTTAAAATTAAAAATTTATACACAGACAATGGTGGAGAATTCATAAAATTACAGTCCTTTCTAGCAAATCATGACATCTCTCATCTTACCACACCACCCTATACTCCATAACACAATAGAATCTCAGAATGCAAACATCGACACTTAACTGAAATTGCACGTTGTCTCATGAACCATGCCAACTTACCATACAAATTTTGGTCCTATGCCCTACAAACAGTTGCTTACCTCATTAATCGCCTTCCTACACTGTTCTCAAAATGAAAAGCCCCTTTCAAACTCTCTTCAATTCTAACCCCAATTTTTCAAATTTCAAAACCTTTGGTTGTCTGTATTATCCATGGTTAGAACCTTATGTTCATAACAAATTTGAAGCATGGTCTCACCCATGTGTCTATCTTGGGTCCTCTCCCTCTCAACATGCCTATGTCTGCTTTAACAAAGAAACATAAAAAGTTTACATTACATGTTATCTTTGTTGAACACATCTTTCCTCATTCATCAATCTCTATATCCCCCTCAATTGACCATGAACCCAGCCTCGCAATGTTCCTCAGTGAACCTTCAAAAATTCAAATTTCTACATCCAACAATCCCCCCCACAATCACACAATCATAACTCTCCTCCATTCAAATTCTACAAATCTAAACAGCCCACAAAATATCACCCCATTAATACCATAACTCATTTCTCCATCAAGCTCACCTGCACGTCAACCACGTGCTCCTATTATCACTCCACCATCACCATAAATCACGGCTCCAACTCATGCCCAAACGGCCAGCCACGAATCAGCACCTGCAACATGTGAAAACACGGTTGTCTCACCCAATCTAACGCCATCACCTCTTAACAACACCATACCACAAAATCCTCCACCTCAACATTACCAAAACGATATAACCAATCAGCATTTATCACACTTCAATACCCCAAATTCAAGCCATCATCAATTTATCAAACATTAACCCAACCTCCTTGTCAACACGTGAACCTATTTCATGGCCAGCAAAAACTTGAAATCAAACCATTCAAATCAACAACCCAATCCCACTAATTCCTCTCCCTCAATCATATCTTCCTATACCAAACAAACACGTCCATATTCAATCTATCAACAACAAACCAATCCCTTTACAATCCCAGCCACACATTCCTCATTCTGATCAAATAAACCAAGAGGACAGTGTCACTACTGCTCCTTCTTCACAGCCCACATGCTCAGATGTCTTCAACTCAGGTACTCATCCTTCTCACCCAATGGTCATTAGAGCCAAGAATGGTATTTTCAAACTCAAACTTGCTCTCACAGCAACCAAGCATCTCCTCCCTCTCCCCATGGAACCTACATGTGTGACACAGGCACTTAAATCTCCTGAATGGAAACATGCCATCTCTCAGGAATTCAATGCTCTAATGCGTAATGGCACGTGGGATCTTGTTTCAAGGCAACCTCATCACAATATTATTGCGAACAATTGGATCTTTAGAATAAAACATCATCCAAATCGGCATTGCTCGTTACAAAGCTCACTGAGTAGCGAAAGGGTTCCACCAAAGGCCCGGGGTTGAGTTCAATGACACCTTCAATTTGGTGATCAAACCACAAACCATCAAGCTCATTCTATGTATTGCATTAAATCAAAAATGGCCGTCGAGTCAAATGGACATCAACAATGTGTTCCTTCATAGAACCATATCTGAGGAAGTCTACATAGCCCAACCACTAGGGTTCATTCATCCAACAATAACCAATCATGTTTGCAAACTCAACAAGGCATTATATGGTCTCAAACAGGCTCCAAGGGTCGTGGTACAAGGCACTCAAATAGTTCCTTGTTTCTAATCGGTTCAACAACTCAAAAACTGACACATCATTATTCATATTTATGAAAGGAAATATAATTACATACTTTCTTGCTTATGTTGATGATTTTTTATTAACAGGAAACAACACAGCTTTTCTCCAGGATTTTCAGAAAGCTCTAGGCCAAGCTTTCTTACTCAAAGATTTGGGATTTCCAAACTACTTTATGGGCATGGAAATCACACCCACAACCATTGGTCTCCTCCTCATAGCAAAAGTATGTTCGTGATTTACAAGCCAAAGCTGCAATGCAAGATGCTAAACTAATCACCACTCCAATGTCAACATCTTGCACTTTGCAAACCACAGAGGATATGGCCACTTGTGATATCTCTCTCTACTGTCGTCTTGTATGTTCTCTTCAATATCTAAGTCTCACACGACCTGATATTGCATTTTCGGTGAACAAACTGGCTAAACACATGCATGCCCTAATAGCACACCATCTCCAAGCACTCAAGCATGTGCTACGGTATCTCAAATCTGCTCGTGCTCGTGGAATTCATCTTCAATGTGACAAGAATCTTTCACTCATAGCATTCTATGATGTAGACTGGGCTGGAGACACTCAAGATTGCAAATACACATCTGCATACATAACCTATCTAGGCTCCAATCCTATCTCGTGGGCCTCACGTAAGCAAAGGACAGTGACCAAGTCTTCAATAGAAGACGAATACAGAACAATTGCCTCAATTGCTACTGAAATTCTTTGGCTCTGCAATCTGCTTCAGGAGTTAAATCTTACACTTTCTAAGCCACCATCAATTTATTCAGACAATATTGTGCCACATATCTCTATGCCAATCCTGTTTTTCATTCCAGAATGAAGCACATCGCCATTGATTATCACTTTATTCGTGATTTGGTTGCCAACAAAACTATCACTGTTGAACATATTCCTTCAAGTCACCAACTGGCAGATCTTCTCACTAAACCACTTAGTGGACCAAGGTACAAAATTCTCATGTCCAAGATTGGTGTCCTTAACTCTTCCCTCATCTTGCAGGAGCATAATAAGACAATAGCAACACAATAGGGACATGTTTTCATCTTGTCTTTTACGTTACAATTTGCACCATTTATTTTATTCATTAATTCCTTGATTAGCTCTTTGTAATTAGTAAATTGTTTGTAACTTTATATGTAAATGTGTATCAATAAAATTATCTTATCCATTATCTTCACAAATACTATTCTTCTATAGGACCGTGGCTTAGTGTGTACATGAGGTGCAGTGAGGCGTGAGTACAGGTTGTGCCGTGGAGGTGTAGATGAGTGAGTGGGCTACCCTGTGAGAGAAGTGCAGAGGTGCAGTGGTGCTGGGGTGGTGGTGTCTTGTGCAAGTGGGATAAAGGTGAAGTGGAAGGCTGTGTAACCGTGGGTGAGTGAGGGGCATGTGGTAGTGTTCAGAGGAGTGAGTGTGTGTGTCGTAGTGTAGGTGAGATGTTTGGCAGATATTGGCTTTGCTTTGGTGGTTTGTGTGGGTGAGGGTGAAGGACCATGAGTGTGTGAGGTCGCAGTGTTACTGTGCAGAGAGGAAGAATGAAAAAAAACTAAGAGCAGAAAACCAAACCAATGAGCAAGCTCCAAGAAATTCATGGAAGATGGGAATGGGGGACCTTTACTGGTGATGAATCAGATGTTAGGACTTTCCTTCGTTTTCTTCTTCCTCAGTATGCTCCCTGTGCTCTTCCTTTTCTCCCAGCCCTCGTCCTTTCTTTCATCTCCCAATGTGTAAGTGTGTTACTCTGTGTATCCAAGAGTGTGTGAAGGTGAGATCCCCTAAAAAATCTTCTTCTCTCTCCTCTTGTAACCGAAAATCCACCAGCTGCCCCTCTCTCCCATAACGTGCTTTCTTAGTGTATGCATAACAGAATCCAAGGTGCTATGCTGGCATTAGTGAGGACCATTCTAGAGAATGAGCAAAAATAAAAATGAAAAAAATAGAAAAAAAAGATTAATGGATTTGGGTTAGAATTATGGGCTTGATTTACAAATGAGTTTGTGAATTGTGGACTTGATTGGTTTGAGGAACTTGATCTTTTAGAATTTTATTGTTATTATTATTATTATTTAATTAAATTTTGAATTTTTCATTTTGACTTTTTTTATTTTTTCATTCTTATTATTTCTTATTTATTATAAAAAACCAAATTACTAAGTAAATGAGACTTAGATAGCTTCAAATCTTATTTTATGAGTTTATGATTGTTTTAGAGAAAATTTTATTTGTGGGGGTAAAATATAATGTTTGCAACTTCTATCATATTGAAGGTTTCTTTCTTGACTTACATTGAGCAAAACCTTTTCTTGAGTGACTGTAGGACCTGATAGTTGTCTTTCTTGTTGCACCACTAATGAAAATACCTTGTTAATTGAAGGTAAAGGCTCCATTAACAAGATTTGAGATCTAACTTCAAAAAATTGGTCATTTAGACCTTTTAAAAATTTTAATCACATAGTTGTTCTGCCTATACTTTCTCACAATAGCCAAAGCATTGCAAGTACAAGGAATTTCACATGTACACGAAGGAATGGGATAGAAATTTTCTAACTCTTCCAACACAATCTTTAATTTAGTGAAGTAATTCGTTACTAACATTTCACCTTGCTTGAATAAGTAGATTTCCTCCTGCAACTCAAAAATTTTAAGTGCATTTCTCTTGGGAGAATCTATCCTTGAGATCATTCCAAATTAACTTCGGAGCTTTGTCCATGTAACACCCCCTAAATCATGAAACATGTTTATGCTTTGCTTATGTGTTATATATGTGTGTTTTATGTGCTTGAAGCCTGTTAGAATTTTTAGAACAAATCCAAGCCATATAATGCAAATTAGGATATAAGGTGATAGAAGCCAAACATAATTAATTAGAATTATGTATTCTCTAGATTCAATTCAATTAAAGAAAAAAAAACTAATTATAACCTAGAAATAAGAAAGGTTTAACGCTAAAAGGAACCAAAACAATAACCTAAATTATCTAACACAAAAACTAACCTAGAAAATAACTTAAAAGAAGACAAATGAATTATCCTCTAAGGAGGATAACTCACGTGACAGTGGGGATAAGGAGAGAATAATTAGAAAAGTGAGGGACAAGAAGGGAAATAGTTAGAAAAGTTACGGATAAGAAGAGAATAATTAGAAAAGTTATTTGTGCAGTCAAAACAAGTTATCTAGAAGTAATTAGGTTAAGTTAAGCACTAATTGAAAGTGTGACAAATAAATTTGTCTTGCAAGAAGAACCTTACACATGTAAGAATCAAAGAGAAAAAAGAAGTAAAATTGAATAAGTAAAGAATATACTCAAGGGATAAACCAAAGCCATCATGAATAAGAAGATAAAAGTGAATGATCTTGCTTAGGCAAGCCATTCACGTGGAAGCTTCCAAGAAGGGAGGAAAATCTTCCAAGTCAAAGATAAGGTTCGTAAATAGCAAAGTAATAATAACTAGCTTATTCAGAAAAGCAAGGAATCTAGTTAGAAGTTGATGAAAAGTTGGCAAGTAACCAATTTAACCTAGATAACCTTGGGTTAAAGTAAGGAATCTAGTTAAAAGATAACTAAATTAAGCCAACTAAGTTACTAAAAGTAACTAGATGATGATGAGTTTAGAAAAAATGGTTACTTGGAGGTTTTGGAGGTTTAGATTGGCTAAGGGAAAGTTATCATCATTAAAAGTCAAAAACACTTGGAAACCACCTTCTAAGACCACACACACATAGGCCAAGGAAGAGATGCCTTAGAATTCAAAGATTCCATACATTAAACAAAGGAAACACCGAGAAGCAAGCACATGCATAGCTATGCTCTCTAAAGAAATCAAATAAAGCTTAGTTACTTTAGCTAGATAATCATTAGAAGCTAAGTGTACAATCTTATCATGTGTAATTAATAAGATTCCCTTAAATAGTCTAAGAAAGAAGAAAAATCTCATCCTTAGAACTATGAACACAGGGCCAAGTACCTAAAGTAACTAGGGAATGTAATTAAGATACTAGGTTAGTTAGAATTTATGCCTTGAAAAGAAACCAAAAAGGTAACCTATTTTCTATCTTTAACCAAGTAATCATTAGTGTAAATAATTAAGTGCCAGGTGTTTTAATTTTATTAAAAGCTAAGTAACAATCATGAAGATTTATTCTAGAACACACACACCCACGGTTTTGAAGTAGATAAGCCAAAGCCAATCATATCAAAGACACTTGGAAAGCATCTTATTAGCTAGTTGAAAAGCTAGCCATCATGACAAGATAAAAACAAGTGATTGGAAACCCAAAGAATTCACCTTGCACAGCCAACACTTAGAAAAAACGACTAGATGACATAAGAAATAGATTAGAATGACAAAGCTAGTTATGATTATGAATCATGAGAAGTAACTATACTAAATAACTAAGTTACCAATTATAACTAAGTAATTATTACTTAACAAGATAAGATGTCAAATGGCAACTCCCTAGCCCATCTTTCAATAGAAACACATGTCCAAATTCAAAAGAAAATCTAAGAAAACCAAACCCTATCACACGGCCACCTAAGGAAAATCACCTAGTCAAGAAAAGTCATTCATAATTACTTGCTAATTGGAAGAATCTTAGTGGGCCAACAAAAAGTGAACAAATAGACTAGACACTATCATCATTAGATGATAATAAAAGAGGACAAATGGCATCACCATGACTAAAACAAGAAAAAGAACACATGAGAAAACTCATACACCCACACGGCAAAGCATAGAGATAGGAGTAACCTAGTCACTCAAACAATCCTAAGTAATCATGATAGTACACTAGTATAAAAACCAAGTGATCCAACTCATTGACTTAAAGATTAAGAGATAAAAACCCTAAAAGTGTGACATCACACTCACTCTCACTAGCATGTACATGCACATGACACACTTAAAACTCTATAATGCCCCCTCCCACACCTCCTTCACGCAACACATGCACCAAAAACAAATTACAAGTTCTCCCCATACACTCTTAGACACCACGCTTGTTCATGTATCATCAAGAAGAACACAACCATCAACTAGTTCAACACAAGTAGGGAGTGATAATTCTTCTCTATCCCTTTCTTGTTTAATGTGTTTTCTAAGCATGATGATTTCTAACTTCTTGATGAACTTTTATGCTACGTCATGGTTCTCTATCTTTACTCTTTCTATTCCTCACTTTTGTGATAGTTTTATGCTGAAAATTTGATATTAAGAATCATGGTATGACAAGACTATGTGCTATTACCGAATGAGATATGAGAAATGATCCTTATGAGGGGTGATCTCACTAAGTTTGGATGTGATCCTCTAGGAGGTGACCCCACATGATATAAGGATCATTTCAGTAGCAATGGTGAGGGGACGCCCTTGCAAGTGGAAAGAGCTTTATTCTTATGTTTGATCATGTTATGATATGGTATTGGTAATATGTCACAAAAGAAGAACTAGAAAATCATTAAATAAGAATATCAAAGTATAAAGAAGGCATTTTTCTGTATTAAGATATAGCTAGAAACATCATAGTTCAAATTTAAATGTTATTACTCTCTACTAAAATTTTTATCTCACATTTGTTTTTGATGTTTTCAGATTAAGAAATCATGCTTTCATGCACGTAGTTGTGGAGGTTGAGTTTTTCTGGGTTGAAATTCCTGGCATTGAGGTCGTGAAAGCAGTTATGTAATATTTGTGTTATCCAATTGGATAACAATGATCCTTGAAGAGTTAGGGTTTTAAATCATAAACTAATGTAATCAAGAATATGTCACCTATGGAGGGATTTTTGTATAATATCTAGTACTAGTTCCCTCCCATTTTACCTATAAAATAGCTAACTAGGTGACCTCTTAATATATGAATCCCTAGCTCTTGTAACATAAATAAAAATAGAATGCTTTCCTTATGATTGTGTGTGAATTCTTTGAAATTTTATTCTTAAGTTCTAAATCACTAATTGAAAAATTGAAGGTCCTAAGACAAAGAATATCATGTGTAAACCATTATCAAAGAAGGCCAAAAACATGATAATGAATGATGAAAACTATGGGAGACAAATAAAAGAAATGGCCTTTTCGGCCAACTAGGCACCTAGGCGCCAACTCTAGGCTGTGGCAACCCAGAATCTAGTGCTTAAGCGCCTAGAAACCAGCGTTGGCTTGCCCAAGGATAGGGCATGATTGTGGATCCTGGGTGCCTCAGGCAATGAATTCCCAGCGCCCATGCGGTGATATGCCTGAGAAACCCTAGCATTTAGCCTAGATAGAAACCAAGTTAAGAAACTAAATAAGTCAAGCTTGACTTAACCCTAGCATTCTTTACCAATCCAAGATAAAACTTAGCTCATTTAAAAATTTAACTTATATAAAGATTGTTTCCAAAATTCTAATCCCAAGTAGTTATTACTATATTTATAAGTTTATATTATTTATCTCACTAATAATTCATTATAGATGAAACCTAGACTAAGTATGTAACACCATGCCTAATATAGGGTGTTACAATCAAGCCATAGAACACTCTAAGCAATTGCAGGTGATAGTGAATGAGTCAACCACGACAGAGTCATTGTGTTGCAGGTATTTAATCAGCTGCCATGTCATCAGCCTAATCAGCTGTCATGTTAGTTGTAGTTAGTTGATGTTAGCTAAATCTGTTAGTTAGTTATGCTTCACACTAGATGAAACTCATGTGCTATATATTGAGCTATCTACTCATTTGACAAATCAACTTAATCATGTTCACACAAACCAACTTTTCTAAAATGATGATCATCCCACCAAGATGAAGAGACAACAACAAATGAATGGAGAGACAACGACGACAAGGCAACAGCAGCTTGTTCTTTGAGTATCCTTCAAGATTCCAAAACCCATAAAGCCCTAACCCCAAGCCTTCCTACCATAAATTCCAAACACATAAATTCAAAGGAAAGAAATCCAAAATGGGTAATGAATGAATGGGAAAAACAATAGAAATTCAAATTGATTAGTTATTTAAAACCAAATTCGAATTGAACGGTTCACCAGTTTAATCTTATTTTGGTAGTTCAATGATAGTACAATCCAATGATCAATTTTTCATAGGGGTAGGCAAAAAACTGGTATAAACCAAACTGATTGGTAAACTTATCTGAATCGCACTTAAAAAAACCAAACTATTTGAAAGAAGTTTAATGATTGAACCAATTTTTTTTCTAAAAGGTGGTGTGATTAATTTTTAACTAATCTAATTCAGTTAACTGAAAATTATCCAAACCAAATAAGCATTAACTAACTAGATGCCATTGATGTGCGAGAAAAGTAGCCAAATCAGTCCCTAGAATCTTTGCAGCAATCTTCTTCGGCTTCGTCCCCATCTTCCTTTTACCGAAAACTCTTCAACGCCACCACCCTCCATAGCATCTTCCTCTACGGCAACAGGTGGAGACTGAGATTTGGTTCAGTACGAGAGAACCTCTTTCACATCTATTCATCTTCAATAGGTGGACGGTGGTGGGGCTGTGGATCGCATTCGATTTAGGTACAGGGGATCTGAACTGGGGATGCTAGTTTTTCAAACCATTTTGGCCATTTGGGTTGCAGTGGTGGGGCTCTAGTTTTGATGGTGCTGCTGAAGCAGTAACTTATTTGAATCAAATCAAATGGGGGGATAATCGAAATCCTAAGAGAGATTTTATAAGATGTCAGTGGTGTAGTTGGAAGATGGTATAATGCTTAATTTTCTTTCTCCCTCCTTCAATCTGCAACATTCCCAGGCACTAAACCTCAACCTCCTTCAGCAACTCTTTCGTGGGACCACATCCTCGAAGCACTCAAAAAATGCAAGCAGTTGTAGAGGTTGATCTTCGCTCCGAACAAATTCTCCGGCGAGATTCCGAGAAGAGTGTGGTCAGAGTCGAAGAATGTGGTGCAGCTCGACCTCTATGGAACAACAATCTCAGCAGCGACTCGACGAGATTTCCAAAGGTCGGAGTACCTAGCATTGACTTACAAGTTCTGTATAATAAAAAACCAATTAACTAAACGCAATTTTCAGTTTATACGGTTCAGTTTTTTTTTCTTTTAAAGTAAAAATGGTTTAGTTTTAATTTTTTAGACTGCATCGGTTTAGTTTAGTTAAGGTTTTTAAATAAAACTGAACTATGTACAGGCCTAATTTTTCATGTGAACAAAACTAGTGACACATCTGATTTATGATCCAACTGGTTAAACTGATGATCTGGTTTAATTTGTAAATCATTGCTCAAAAGTGTGGTGTACCACTTGCAAAGTGTATTTGTGAGCAGAGTAGTATTTGCAAGATAAAAGTTATCACATTAAAAAAAAAAAAAGAAGGAATGCTCAACATAAAAATATATCTGTTTCATGAAACAATGCCAAAAAAAAGAGTTCATATGTACCTTACTTAAGATGAGTAATGTATATTGAAATAACCATGCAATCTCCTGATATCAAATATGACATTATTAGTTTGTAAAAATATTAAGGTTAAAGGATAATAATGAATATCAAAAGTTTTCAAGACTACTTAGAATTTTAATGTTTTGCACCTTCATATCAGCATAAGGGTAGAAATAGACTAAGTGTCATATCAGGGTCCTAATCCTAACTTATTTTTCGATTTTACTAAACTTGATTCATGTATTATATAAGTTAACTTTAAACCTTTAAAAAGGTCATTTTATTTAATTAGGCCAGACTTAGGCCTTTTGAAAATGCTTATTATGTCCTAATAGACTGTCCTATTTATTTATTTTACATATATAATTAAAAATAATATTTTATACCAAATCATTATTGTATGTTTTATACAATTTAATAATTTTATATTAATTTAATAATTTTGGTTAAAACTTTGAATCTATTTGAGATTTTGAAAGCCTAAAAGCTCATTTGAAGACTTTTATGCAATGTAGACATTTACATAGGCTTAGGCCAAGCCTTGTGTTTACATAAAAAAGCTAACCAGGTATTTGGTTTATTTTCTGTTTCTATTTTCAGTTGATATGTTTTCACTTATAAGTACAAAAATGTCACCTTGTGTTCATTTTGTTTCTTGTTTTCAAAATTTTGTAAAGGAAATAGTGAAAATAAATATTTTTTATTTTCAACCATTTCCTTCATAAAACTTTTAAAATAGAAAACAAAATGAAAATAAGGTAGTAATAATTATTAGTGAAAACATATCAATTGAAAATAAAAATAGAAAAAAGAAATCAAACACCCTCTAAACTGAACTCCAAAAAAGTCTTATTTAGGCTAATTTGAACACCTCTTAAACAAATCAAACACCCTCTAAACTGAACTCCAAAAATCTATCTTATTTTTGTTCCTATTTGAACATCACTTTTAGTTTTCAACAAAATATTTTATTTGCTAATCGTCATACTTTCTTTTTCTTTTCATTCGCTCATTTTTATTTTCATTTTCATTTTCATTTCATTTGTCCGTTCCTCTTGTTTTCTTTTTCTCTTTTAAAATTTACCAATATGCAAGCCAATAATGTACTAATAATGCTTTTAAAAAAAACACTTAAAAAATGGTTAAAAAAGGTAAATAAACAAGCTCAATGTGATGTGACTCGTGATAATTTATGACAGAGAACAAAAATATTAAGGATGAAAATAAGAAATATGGCCTAATCTCATCTCTTAAGAAAGTACAAATCCTTATCAAATTCCACTATATCACTTGCAAGTGCAACACAAACATTCTCTTAATTAGCTAAAAAAATATAATAAAATGATATAGTGAAAAAAATTATGAGCTAGCAACAACAAATAATTGATGAACAATAAAATGCTCTCACAATAAAAATAAATAGTTCAAAACCTAATTGATTTCAAATTGTATCCACATTCTCTGCACAAGTTTTCTAAGTATTTAATCTTTAAACAAAGAGTTAGCTACGTGTAACTACTTGAATTTGTAATAGAATGAACATGATGATAATCAATTTTTCACACAGCAATAGCACTGTAAACACCATATTTGTCCTGTCATTTTTATTTTAATAGGCTAATGAAAAACGGAAAAACAAAAATTCTAATTTTTGTATTTCCAATTAATTTAGTTAAAAGAGAGGAATTAAAAAAATATAATAATAGTAGATTTAAAAAATAAAGGAAATAAGAAACATAGGAATTAATTAAAATATTAAAGGGAAGTTGGCTCATTACAGGAGATTTTAATGAAATTGCTAATGAATATGGAAAAAGGAGGGGCATTTGTTGATGTTCGTAGATGCAGGCTGTTCTCACAGTCGATTGATAGTTGTAATCTGCTGGACTTGGGTCATGTCGGCTCTAAATTCACATGGAGGGTCCCAAATGGCAGGGTCTTGACAAAATTTTTAAAAGGCTAGATAGAGTTCTTTGCAATGTAGCATGGAGAACTGATTTTCGATGAAGCTATTGTGATTACATTGCCAAGAGTCCTTGCATTCAAAATTGGCTTTATTAAGATTCCAATGATGAAATAATTAAAAATAGCATGTAATGTAACACCTTACTTTGCAGGTGCAGTGTCACTTAACTCTTCTAGATTAAGCCTTGAACTCTACCTAGTTATTAATTCATTTGATAGTAGATTATATGGTTAAATAAAGGAACTTTAATGAAACCCTTACTATTTGTCTATAAGTTATGAGTTCTAAGAACTCTTATTTCTATTCTTATTTGTTTGAGTGTCTAGGTCATGTCTCAATAAACCTCCAGCCATTCCAAGATAGTTCATAACTAGGTTTAGGTATAACACTTCCTATCTTGTTAATTCATCTCACTTTTAAGCCTTGAATTAAGTTCTAGTTTCGTAAATCCTATATGACCATTAAGTTTATGATTCCTTAAAACTTTAATAAAATATTCTTAAAGTTGGTTTAAACTATTAAGGAAAACACCTAAGTTTTCTGCCCTACCACTACTTCAAGCGCTCAAGGTCTAGAAAACTACTTAGATTCGGACACTCCACCGCCTAGGCATATACAATTCTGAGTTTCACTACTCAGGCCTCAAGAGTCTGGCACCTAAGTGCCCAAGGTTCTGGTGAGTCATTGCATAGGTGCTCAAGAATTAGTGCCTAGGTGCCCATATGGCCGAAACTTACTTCTTTTCTTGTCTTCTAATTGGTTGGATGCTTAAGTCACTTTCTTTAAGCCTTAGGAAACAAACATACATCTTTAGCTAGGTTTTACTATGGTTAATCATTTCTTTGTTCTTAATCTTTCCATGATTATCCAAAGAAATGTTCAACACAAAACCCATATAAAAAACATGCCAAACTTACTATTATACATTATGAGCTAGGTTTTTCACATCAAATATCACCTATATGCTATTATACAATAAAAAAGAAGGGGACTTTGCTAGTGATATTATTCATAACCCCTCTATGGTGATACTTCCAAAAGTTACATTATGATTACATATTCATAACCTAACTCTATCCCTGATTGTCCAAGTGGAGAATACGAATATCTTGGAGAACCCAAACAGGACTAAGTCCTAGGTACATCAATCCATATTATCTCCAACTCTATAATTATATTGATGATTGACATCCTGTTTGATATGAAGACATCACAAGAAAGGGTGATATATTATCTCAGTAGGCCATAACAATAATTATAGTTTAAAACATATGACGTTCTCAACTGTATTATGTACAGAAAATAGTTTCTCCTTTATAATTTCACTCTTATTCAGTAGATTCTTTCTCTTTATGTTCAATTACCAAGTCTTTCTCTTTTCATTTTTGACACCTTACACCATGATTATAACAAAGGATAAGAGCTCTTTTAACTTGTAAGGGAGTCCCCTTGCCTCTACCATAAAAACGGCTAATCAAGCGGGATCACCTCCTTAACTCTAAGGATCATTTCCAAACTTGTGAGATTACCTCCTTTAGCTTTAAGGATTATTTTTGCAAAGTATCTCTAGATCACCTCTCTAGGAGGGTCATTTTCTAACTTATTGGTAATAGAACATAAATTTTATTGAATAACTTGTTTCATCCAAGGTCTTAACTGGTAAAATCACGAGTTCAAAATATCCTTTAAGCATGAGAAAAGATAACAAGAAGTAGAAACCTCACTTCACAATCCATGGAGGAAAAGTAAGAACATAGTACATAAAATGGTAAAAATACATCAAAATCATAAAGAACATATTCAATAAGAAGTGATAGGGAGAAGGTTGTTATCCCAATATTCTTGGTTAACTCTAGCTTAGGTCTTCTTCTTCTCTCTCTTAGGTTCACGTGCTCACTCTCCAAACCACTAGAGTTTCCCTTCTTCTAAGTGTGGGTGCATGTAAGTGAAACTATGCATGGGGTATTTATAGGACTTGGTGGGGTTCACTTGGTCGTGCACTTGGCTTGTCTTGTGGAATAAGTTTCTTTCTTAGCCAATGATGGCATTACTTTCAATAAGATTCATCCAAGTGTTTTGTGAAATGATTAAGCTAGCTTTTCAAGTCTTCATATGTGATCTAAGCTTCCAAAGAGCCTTATCTTTTGCTTTTATTCTCCAATAAGAATTTAACCATGTGTTAACATCTTAATGGAATTTGTCTTTTACTTTGGTCTGATGAGAGCTATCCACTTGGCTCCTTATCCCTTTTATTATCATTGCTTAGTTACTTAAAGTAATTAAGTTAGTCTAGTTCAGTTTTTTAAACTAGATCTATCTCTTGACTTGGAGTTAACTTGGTTACTTCTTAACTATTTTCTTGATTTCTAACTAAATTCGTTTCTTCTTGGTTTGTCTAGTTACTACTCATTAATGCAAGATAAAATCTTGACTTAGTTTAACTTACAAGACTTTCTTCATGGAACCTACACGCGAGGTTCTAACTTATTCATTACATCTTCTTGCTTTTTTAAGAGTGTCTCACATGTTCTTTAGTATAGATATGCACAAATTTTGTCTCTTTCTTCTTCAATTCTTAGAGAATCATTCTAAGAATATTCTATCTCTTCTTGATTTAGAAATTTCACTCCTTCCTAGTAATTCACGTGAGCTGTATGAGGAAATAGGAGTTTTGTCTTTTTATTCATTAAGCCTAGGTAGATTCAAGGAATATGCTATTTTTATGTAAGCAAGAAGCCTTAATCTCTTCTCTTGGGTGGTTCATGTGGAGTTCCTTGTAAAGTTAGACCTTTGTCTTTTCATGCTCCACGAGTTGGACTAGATTCTAGGTTTCTTGGGTTGGGCCATTTTCTTGGGTTGAACCTAGTTATAGCCATATTAGTTTAGGGTTCTTGGCCTTGGATTATTCTTGGTGGACTTTGCTTTAAACATTTGGGCTAGTTTTGTTAGAACCTAAGCTTCTTGGTCCTAACCTTAACTATGGTTCACGATTGCTTGGGCTAGTCTTGGATCAAAATCATTTTTAGTTGGATTTGGGTTTCGCTAATTGATTTGAAACTATATTAGAGGACTTGAACCCTTTTTAAAATTTTATTAGGCTCTTAACGTGCACACACACACACATGCACACACATATATATATTATTTTTAGGAGATGTTACATGTAACAATATATTTTTGATGTAAAGAAAAATTCTATTGTTTGGCCAAAAAACACTAGCAAAACTTTAGATGATTTTAATAAAATTTACATTTAATTATTAATTTTTTTTAATGATTTTCGTAATTAATATTGTTTTGAGATTGATTTTCAATTAAAATTAAAAATAATAAGTAAGAACAAATTCAAATAATCCCAACTTTGTGAAATGGTGAATTTAAATTTCATTATGAAAATAAAATTTTGAAAAATTAATTAATGATAATCTTTTGTGAAATAAATTTAAAATAAACTTTTTTGTAATTAATTAAAGATATAAAAAAATAGAAAATAAATCTTTTCGTTTTTTGAAATAAGTTCCAATATTCTATTTTATTTTGAGTAATTCATTTTGAAAACCTCTTTTTGAAATATTGATTTTTAGAAGTCATTTACTTTAATTAACTTAATATTATTTTTTGAAAAACAAAGAACTTCTAAATTCACTACTTTCATATTTCATGTTTAGGTTTATTATTTGTTTCTCACAATAATGGCTAATTAGCTATCGATTTCCCCTGCCTCAGTCCTTTATTATTTTTGATAATACGCATGACAAAATAAGACATATAAAAATAAAAATATAATATATTTTTGAATAATAAATGACATTAAATAAGGTAATGGTTCTCAAACTGACGTTGTAGCGTGCTAACAATTTCCCTTACTCGCAACCAATCCCAGACTTAAACTTTGGAAAGTAAAGTATATTTTTAGCTGTCTAATTGCACCATTTCATTTTTAATGGAAGAAAACAACTAGTAGTAACTCCATTTTTGCATTCATTTGCATTGCATTATTAAATCTCATAATTCTCATTTTTCTTTCCAAAAAAGAGTTTCACCACTCTTGCATTGTGTTTATTTAGAAGAAAGATGCAACAAGCACGATAAGAACATGATTGAAACTAAGGCTTTGTTTGGGAGATTTAAAGGGAATAGAATTGAAGTGAATAATAATGGAATGAAATGGACAAACAAAGAGTGAAATGGAATGATACAAAGGTCAAGGAGTTCGTTCCAAAGGTCCCTCTGAAAATTCTCTATAGGGCTTTTGCTTGTTAGCGAATTTAACATTCAGATGAAGAAACTGGAAATAATTCCTGATAGTCTCCACCTCCACATTAGGAATCTTGCAAGCAATCTATAATTCCTTTAGCAAACCCACAACCAGTCGAGTAATCAAACCCATCAAAATCTAAGATTTGAAAGGTCCTAATGAGCTTAGTAGGATCCACCAGGTCTCCATAACAAACGACAATGACAAAATATTAGTGAAATGATGCCTCAATACTTGTCAACGTACCTATCCATCTATACGCTAGACATCTCATATATTAATATACGCTAGACATATTTTCTTAGACATCTCTTTTTTTTTTCTTTGATTGGGGTATTTTCATAAACATTATTATGAGACTAACCCATTAGGCATAGTCATCACTAGGTGACCCACCCAAGAAGTGCCTTCCTCAAAAATTTAAACTTTGATATTTTCTTTGAGAATACAGCTCGCTTACCATTACACCTAACACTTATTAGTAGATATCTCATATTTTGCCACGCATATTTTGTTAGACATCTCATTTTAAAAAAGATATCTAGTAATGGTATGAGAAATATATTAAATTAGTAAAAGTAACAAAACTTAAAGATATATTGTTGATTAGGAGAAAAATGATAATCAAACATAATTATTTTAGTTTAAGTTATAATTCAGCAAATAAATATTAATTTATTTTTTTACCCTTTCTTATTTTTAGTTTATATATAAGAATAAATCAGTAGATAATTGTTTAATTTATACAAATATATGCTCATTGATAACATCACAAGAATAACTATTATCAATAAAACTATTATAAATTTAAATTATAGATTTTTTAACGTCACATAATTGTTTAATTTTTTGTTTAGTCTTTTGGATATACAATAAATTACTTGATTTATAAATATCTCTACTCATATTTGTTATTATTACTTATAATGTTTATATTTTAGGGTGGAGACCACTTTTACTAAGTATAAGTCTTAGCATACTTACATCATTTAATAATATTTTATGAATGTTAAATTTCATCAATTCAACCGTTAGATTTGAAAATTCTTATGAAATATATCAAATTTACAAAAGTTCATACACTTTAAAAACTAGTTGATACTTTATTATACTATTTTATTTTAACGTATAACGTGCTTTTTAAAATATAAATAAATATTGACTATTAAATTACATACCTATGAATGTCCAATTTATTTCAAATTTGACATGCATGATCATTAAAATAATATCACATAATTTAACGATTGAATTAGTTTAATTTATATTTTATAACAAGTTATTAAACAGTATAAATATCTTAAACTTATATATGATATAAATAGATCCCCACCCATTTATATATATTACCATTGGAGTACAAATATTTGATTACTCTATCGTATTATAGATTAATATATAAGACCGAGGATACGTGTAATCATCATATATGTTCTAAAACTATCAATATTGAAACTTAAATTTATACATCTATTCTAACATATTCAATTTTTTTAATGAAATAGACTATTTTCGATCAAATTATATTCATTATTATACCAAAAAAAAAAAATTCATTATTTTGGATATTTTTGCTTTTTATTAGGGATATTATCACGATTAAGAGGTTCTTCTAACAAGTGTCTCTTCCAAAATTCAAATTTTGATCATCTTTATGGAAGAGCGTGTTACTTGCTAGCACATCCAAAACTTGTTGGGTCATTTTATTGGATATGATTAGGTATAACTTTTAACTCATATATATAACTATATAAACAAAAATGTACATATAAAAATATAATACCTAATATTGATAATAAAATATCTTTTTGAAAACTATAATTTTAAATAGGATTTGAATACTGTCCTGTAATAGGACTATCTTGTTAAAAAGAAATTGACACAAATTTTATTATGTAGTAATTCACATAATAAATTATAGAGTCTACTAGTTATATTCAAAATTAATTATGTTTTTCTCTCACTAATAAAACCTACTCCTGTTATTCAACATCTAAAGAGGATCATGATCCTTCTAAATATTATCTTCAGAATATGTAAGAAAATGATAAGCAAGCCTCAAAGACAATTGAAACTTCATCTCTCATTTAAAATTATAACTCATGCATGCATATGACAAAATAATAATGGTGTGTATAAAAATTATTTTGTACCTGCATTTTTATGTCATTGGTGTTTTAACTTTTTTTTTTGGTTTTGCTTACCATCATGCCTAACTCTTTTTGGTTTATTGTGAATTATTTTGTACATGAAGTTTTTGTCATTGGTGTTATAACTTTTTTTTGTCTTTAAACAGGATATCCCCATAAGTATCAATTTTAGTTTTCTATTTAGAACTATAACTCATTTATTACCATGCCCAACTCTTTTCATTAGTGTTTTAACTTATCTATATGTAGATAGATTTTTTTTTGGCTATATATTTATGTAATAGATGTTTAATAATTAATATTTTTGTAATTAACTTACACATTATTGTTCTATTTCAAATTTATATAATATATTTTTTGGTACAGATATTAACTCATAATTTAATAATATTTACAAAAAATAAAAAATACTAACGTGTCTCTCAATACGCTAATAACATTTTTAAAACAACTAAAATTCTCGTTTTGGAATCACAATTTGAAAAATTAATTTATTTTATAAAGGAAATATTTTTTTCCTGAAAGGTTATAAAATAAAATATAATTTAATTTTATAACAATTTCAAGATAGTGTAAATTAATACTGAAAATAATAAAACTAATGAACGTTGCTAAATCACCCCGAAAACTATATTGCACCGAATAATAAATAGGCAAGAGTTAGAGTGTGTTATCACTTATCAATGTCGAGTAATGTAGCTGTCTCCTAATAAAAGACGCAATGTGAGAGGGTGTAAAGGCAGAATGAAAAATAAAGAACTTCCAAATTCGTCAAACACGGACCCGTTCGAGTGGTTCGTAATTGTTGCTGATCCATTTGAGTTGTGAAGTCATTTCAAACCTGTGAATATTTTGGTTAAAATTCAAATTTTAAAATTATAATCAATATTTGTTTAAATATATTTTATTATAAATATGATTACATTAATAAAATAGATGATAAGTAATAAATATTATAAATTTAAATTTGAAATTATAATCAATTTTGAATATTTCTTTAAATTTATTTATGTAAAATTCAATGATTATGTAAAATAATATTTTTTATTTATTTATTTTCTTGCATATTTTCTGCATAGAATTTAAATATATATAAGCTTTTATAATGAATTAATATATATATATCTATATATATATATATTGTATTTATAAAAAGATATAAATTGAATTTTATAATAATGAATTAATTTGTTAATTGAATAATAAACTCATAAATATTTTATGATGAAATATTATCTATATTGTTATTCAAATTTATATATAGGTAAAAATAAAAAAACATTGATTTAATAAAGCTACATTAGAATTTTATTTCAATACTCAAAATTATAAACAGTTAGTTTACCTTATACTAAATGAATATATATTTTATTTTTTATATAAAAAACTAAATAAAAATATAAATGATATTTCATCATAAAATTTGCAAATTTATATTTTTTTTCTATGGATATTATATTAGGTTTTATCAATATTTTCTTTCATAATGATATTTTAAACATATGTATTTATATATATTCATATATATTATTTTTTTCTATAGATTTTTTTCATACATTATGAAAGATAATAATACTCTCGTTGGCAAGGTGTGGTGTTTTGTGGCGCGAAAGTGAAGTTGTGTTGAGTCATCAGATTGAGGGACAAAACTGATACAAAAGACAAAGTTAGCTGATGACATGTAACCTCTAACTAAGATGCCAAATAATTTGGATACAGAAAGTCGGGCAAATATTCAGGCTTGATAGCATTTTTCTATTTGAAATTTGATAATTAATAATCAACAAAAAAGAAATTGAATCATAAGTTAATATGTTCATGGTATTGTTATATAATAATTATATGATTAAATAAAATAATTAATCATATATATCATAAATCAAAGCATAAATTTTTGCCATAATCCAAAGAGAATATATGTGACCATAAGCATTTTAAATAATCAATTCAGAGATTAATTAAAACAAAGAGGAATCAGTGTACTTAATATTAAAACCTTCAATTCAAAATAATGTATTTAATTTTGCTTTAAAATGTTAATAGAACTCAACATATAATATATACGATAAATATTTAGGATTTATATTTGATATCGTTATTATCAGTATTTTAAATATTTGATTGACTGATCTATTTCATGAAATAATTTCACATTAATGTATTATGTTTAAAGTAACAAATTAAATATTATTATTGATTTTAACAATTATGATAACTAATTGATTAAAATTCAAATTTTGAAATTATAATAAATTCTAAATGGTTCCTTAAATTTGTTAATAAAATATAATTACTTAGAGAAATATTTAACATCTAAAAAAAGTTGATATTGCTATTAAAATAATTTAAAGTGATATAATTAATTTATATAATTTAAATAATTATTTCAAAATTTATACAATCATCTTTGATATTAATAATAATTTAAAATCATACATTTAATTTATATAATAATGTTTTTATACTTTGCACGGGTGAAAAACTAGTAATAGATAGGCAAGAGTTTGAGAGTGTTATCACTTATCATTGTTGAGTAATTTAGCTGTCTCCTAATAAAAGACGCAATGTGAGAGGGACTTAATGATCTGCATTGTAAAGGCATAATGAAAAATAAAGAACTTTAAAATTCGTCAAACACGGAACCCGTTTGAGTGGTTCGCTAATTGTTGCTGATCCATTTGAGTTGTGAAGTGATTTCAAACCTTGTGATGAAAATGACTAATAATACAACACTAACTTCTGGTATGATCTTTAGATAATGCTCAACTAAACCAGCTTTCAAGATTCTTAATTGATTATTAAAGAACTTACTAGTAGTCTTCTAAACCAAAGACTAGTGACAGATTATTTTGAGTTATGATGTCCAGCTGGGAACAAAGGTTTTAGTGCATGTTTGGTATAGCTTTTTTTAAGGAAAAAATCTTTTTTATCAAAATCTCTCTCAGAAAGATTACATCTTACAAGTCTCATCAAACTCTAAACCCCAATATTATCATCAAGCTACTAAGTTCCCTGAGTGGCAGCAGGCACTGGCAGCAGAATTGCAAGCTATGGAGTCTAATAACACATGGATAGTGGTTCCATTACCTAAGGGCAAACATACGAATGGGTGCCAGTGGATATACAAGATAAAATACAGGCCAGATGGTACAATTAAGGAAAACGAATATGAATATATGGTGAGAACTACCTTGATGTACTTCAAAAACTTGGAGAGCTAGAGGGCAGCTCCGCTCCTCTGAAACAAAGATCCTTTCTCAAAGAAAGTATGCATCAGATATGTTGAAAGAAACTCGCATGTTAGACCACTAATCTATACATACTTTTATAGATTCAAATGTCAAGCTTTTACCTAGATAGAGAAGAGTCATTATTAGATCGTAAGAGGTATACATTAGAGGAAAAGAGGAAAATTTCTAAAAATTCTGATGACTTTTGCCCTTAAAGCTCTCAGGGTAGACACAAGAGTGGGACCTACCCCTAGGCTCCACCCAAGGTAGGTCTTACCTATGTGCCTACCTGGGTAGCTTTTCTCTCAAAACTGTTCAGGCTAAACAATAAAGCTCTATATTAGAGACTGCGGAATTCAGAAAGAGAGAATGGTATCTGTTCTCATTTATATTTCTAGATGTACAAGGCTGTATTTATAGTGAAATTTTAGGGAAAAGCCTAAGAGAAAAAATAAAAAAAAATTAGGAGAGAATTAACTGTAATCCCTTAATTCAAGGGATTGATTTTCAGCCTAAAATCTAGCCTAGAATCTCTCTAACAATATTTACATTATAACAGTAAAGATTGGATTTGATTTGATTTGGATATCCAAATCATATCCAAATATTCCAGCAATCATATTTGTATCCAAATCACATCCAAATATTCCAACAATTATATCTTTACATTCCAACACTCCCCCTCAAGCTGGTGAATATTTATCTTCCATTCCCAGCTTGGAAACCATCTCATGAAAATTTCCACTCTTGAGTTCTTTAGTTAAGACATCGGCAAGTTGATCCCTTGAAAGAACATAGGACATGCAGATTAATCCTTCCTCAAGTTTCTTTTTAATAAAATGTCTGTCAATTTCAATATGCTTTGTCTGTCATGTTTGTACAGGATTATGAGCAATATTAATTGCAGACTTGTTATCACAATACAGTCTCATGGGACCCGACCATTTGATCTTCAAGTCTTCGAGTATAATCTTCAGCCACAATAACTCACAAATTCCTTGTGTTGCTGCTCTGAACTCAGATTCTGTACTTGATCTTATCATAACATTTTGCTTCTTACTCCTCCATGTTATTAGGTTACTGTCGAGAAAGGTATAATAACCTGTTGTTGATCTTCTGTCAATCACGGAGCTAGCAAAATCCGCATCTGTATAGACTTCTAACTTAAGGTTTTGACTCTTCTTAAATAGCACTCCTTTCCCTAGACTTCCTTTCAAATAGTGTTAGTATTCGAAGAGCAGCTTGCATGTGTGATTCCTTTGGATCATGGATAAACTGGCTAATCAGACTTACTGCATAGGCAATATCTGGTCGGGTATGAGCAAGATAATAAGCCTTCCTACTTCCTCCGGTACATTTCTCGATCAACAGCTGGTTCTTCACTTGCTGCTGTTAGTTTATGGTTTGCTTCAATCGGAGTAGCCACTGGTTTGCAGCCAAGCATTCCGGTTTCCTTCAAAAGATTCAGGACATATTTCTCTGTGTGAGATAAAGATCCCTTGCTTGGAGTATGAGACTTCAATTCTGAGAAAGTACTTCAATTTTCCTAGTTCTTTTATCTCAAACCTTTTGCCAAAGTACTGTTTTAGTTTGAGTTTCTCCTCTTCATCATTACCAGTGACTATTATGTCATCAACATATACTAGAAGTGTTGCAACTCCTCCTGAATCCGTGTGCTTGTAAACAGTGTGTGATCTCTTGACTTTGCTTTACCCTGACGCTTTTCATGACTTTGGTAAATATTCTGAACCAAGCTCTTGGTGACTGTTTTAGCCCATACAGGGCTTTCTTCAGCTTACATACTTTAGTTGTTGTTTCTCTCCCTTCAAAACCTGGTGGAATACTCATGTAGATTTCTTCTTCTAAGTCCCCATGTAAGAAGGCATTCTTTACATCATGTTGTTGAAGTTGCCAATCAAAATGAGCAGCTAGAGAAAGTAGGATTCTCACCGTGGTTCATCTTAGCTACTGGTGCAAATGTCTCCTGGTAGTCTACCCCATAAGTTTGAGTGTACTCTTTAGCCACCAACCTAACCTTGTATCTCTCGAGTGAGCCATCAGCATTGTATTTAGAGTAAAGACCCATTTGCAGCGACTAAATTTCTTTCCATTCGGTCTGTCAACTATCTCCCATGTCTTATTTTTCTCTAGTGCCCTCATTTCTTCCTTCATTGCATTTCTCCACTCTTCTTTTGACAATGCCTCAAATAGAGATTTAGGAAGAGTAATAGTATCTATACTTGCAATAAAATTTTTGGGGGTGGTGACAACGTTGTAGTGATACATTGTGAGACAATGGATAAATAGGTTACTTTGTGCACTTTCTAGAACCTTTTCTAAGGGCAATGGGAAGATCCAAATCATCAACAGGCAGTTCAGTCAAAGAAGGAATAGAACTTACCATGTTTCATTGATAATGGGGAGATTTAAATCATTCTCATAATTATGAACAGACTGTTCAGCCAAATGAGGAATAGGACTTACCGTGCTTCATTGATAAGGTCCGGATTGGTAGTTTGGCTTTGCTTCGGATTAGGAACAGTAGCTGATCTCCTTGAATATATCTGAGAAAACCTTTTTAGGATTATGAACAGAATCGGTTTGAGAAGGTTATAGTTCCTGAGAAATGAAATTTGGAATAGACTCAAGTTTGAGATTTTCAGGAGTAGTAGATTGGGAAACAAAATCAGTTGGGGAAGCAGATGGAGTTGAGAGACGGGTAACTCAAGATCACTAAGACCCAGACCATATATTTCAGGAGCATTCTTATCTTCCAATGAATTCTCCCCCTGAAGATAATAATGGTTGAAATATGACTTATTCTCAACAAAGGTTACATCTGCTGACATATAGTATTTTCCTAGAAGGAGGATGGTAGCATTTATAACCTTTTTGTGTGCTAGAATAGCCAAGGAAGATACATTTGATGGCTCGGGGATCTAATTTTCCTCTCTGGTGGTTATGTATATGGACAAAAAGAAGTACAATCGAAAACTCTTGGTGTAAGACCATTGGATACTCGGAAGTGAGGATAGAAAGTGGACAGAATTGTCATTGGTGTTTTTTGGTCCAATATATGTAAGGGTAACAGATTTATCATATAAGTGGCTATAAGAATAGCTTCCCCCCAATAAGACTTAGGAATTTTCTCATGAAATAACAAGGCTTGGGTAGTGTTAAGAAGGTGACCATTTTTTCTTTTAGCAATTCCGTTCTGTTGGGGTGTATTGACACATATTGACTCGTGTATGATTTCTTCCTTTTAAAAATATGATGACAACACTTGATTAAGATAATCTTTGGCATTGTCAGACCTAAAGATTTAACTTTAACCCTAAACTGATTCTGAATCATGGAATGGAAGGAAGGAATAACAGTACTCACATCAGATTTTTGTTTGAGCAAGAAAGTCCATGTGACTCTAGTATAATCATCTATTAAGGTAACAAACCAGCGAGCTCCTAAGACATTTGGATTGTAGAAGGTCCCCAAATGTCACTATGGACTAAATCAAAAGGTTTAGAACATCGCTTATTGCTAATAGGAAATGAAACCCAAGAGTGTTTGGCAAAACTCACAAACATCACAATGAAATTCTTTAATATCTAAATTCTGATGGGTACATAACTTTCAATGTTTGAAAGGATGGTGGCCAAACGAAAATGATGAAGCCAAATGGCTTCTTTATTCGAAGTTGTAAGGAAAGAGACAGATAGATTTGTGAAACTCCTTTAAAGGTATCTGGGATCTCAAGAAAATACAGCTCATTCCTTCCTTAGCAGACCAATCCTCCTCTCCGAGCCCTTGTCCTGCAAAACATAATAAGATGGATGAAAAATTACATTACACTGTAAATCTTTAGTGAGTTTCTGGATAGAAATAAGGTTGGCTGATAATTTTGGCACATGAAGGACATCTTTCAAGGTAAGATTTGGTGAAATAAATATATATTCCCAATTCTAGCACAGTAGCAAGTGATCCATTTGCTACTGTGATTATTCTATTACTAGAACAAGGGATATATGTTGCAACTGTGAGGAACAGAGTCATATGGCAGTAGTCCTATCTATGATCCAGGAAGGTCTAAGTGATTCCGTGAGGCATGTAAGCCAAAAAACAAGAAGATTTACTTAGAGGGTAGAGGCAGAACCTGAGGCTTATTTTAGAGATTCAACCAAACCTCTGATTTTCTCAATTTCAACCTGATTGAAGGTTCCAGACATTGAAGCTGAAAAAAACAAAGAATTGGTTTAAGCAAAGATGAGAAACGGGTACAGCAACGAAGGCTGTAGAATAGAACAGAGACATACCAATGAAGGCTGCAAACAGACGCAGAAAGTATAGAGAAAAGGAAAGAAACACAGCAATAAAGGCTGCACTGTAAATAGATGCAGAAAGCAAAAGGAAAGGGAAAGAGATGCAGCAATGAAGGCTGCAAATAAACCCAGATCTCTCCTAAAGTCTGATCCATACGGATTCAGAAAGAGAGAATATATGTTTTCATTGATTTTTGGTGTACAAGCTGTATTTATAGTGAAATTCTAAGAAAGCTTAAAGAAAAATAGAAAAAAATCAAGAGGAATAACTGTATATCTTATTAAGGGATTGTTTTCCAGCCTAAAATCTAGCCTAAAATCTCTCTAAAATTACATTACAATAGTAAAGATTGGATTTGATTTGGATATCCAAATCATATCCAAATATTCCAACAATCATATCTATATCTAAATCACATCCAAATATTCCAGCAATCATATCTTTACATTCCAACAGAGACATGTTTAAAATTATTTTATATTTACTCAACCAGAAATTTCTTCTGTCGTGAGCTTGGTTAGTTAGTTTCTACAAAGAACCATTCATGCGATATTTTAGGATATTATGATTTGC